>JADZMA010001197.1:0-23781 GCA_020796225.1 Arion vulgaris
TGATAAATTGAAACAGGATTGTCAGATGTGTATTGTGATGAGATCCCGCCAGAAACATGAGGGACATAATCTGAGGAACTAAAACCGGATCTTCCTAAGGTATGTGAATTATGTTCTTGCTTGATATCGTTGCTTTCTGTGATGTTCTGGAAGGTCCTTTGCTTTACTGCTGGTACCTGGATTATCCCCATGTTGCTTTGAAAACTTTTTTTGAAGGTTTTCTCTATTTATATCCCTGCAGCAAGCAAAAAGAAGATTTCCCTCCTTCTCCAGAATCTGTAGGATTGGTTGCCCAGATTTAAAGGGTTTTAAAGTAGTTGGTGATGATTAAATCACTTCCTGTAGACATGAACAAAAAAATAAATAACACTAAAATTAACTAAACTTTTCTCCTCAAAACAATAGAATCAACATCTATGCCTACACTAGTTACTTTCAAAGGTACTTGGTTTTCTACAGCTCGTTAAATGTGCTATCATCAGAGCACTACACAGTAGTTTGGTGACAATTGTGACAACTACACGAAAATCAACGATACTGGAAAACAAATACCATTCAATTATGCCTTTATCCAGCTTACTGTCAAAAAGCTGTCATCATTATCATCAGGTGCTGTGCAGGCTGGCATAGGCGATCATGGATCTCTACAAATCTCTGTCTCTGATGTTTGTTATCATCTCAGATGTTGACTATCTTCCATGCCATGCAAAAATTTGTGCTGACTTATAAAACAAACCATACTGTTGAAGCTCACACTTTCATGTTAAACATTAAAGTATTGATTACTACAGCTTGCATGAGAACTGTGGGAGCATAATGGTTAATGTACTTGCTTTCTAGGAGCATGATCTTAGGAGCAAGATCTCAGGATAAAATTTCCCACGGGCGGAAGTGGGATTATTTATGCCCACAACGCCCTCAGATCGACCCAATTGTTTGGTATCGGGGAGATATTGAGAAGTAAAGTGGCTGGCGTGATGTTGGTCTCATCCCATACTGTGTTCTATTAAGTCAGATGACCACAACAGCCCTCAGATCAACCAATTTGGGTTGGTATCAGGAGATATTAGAATTAAAAGTGGCTGGCGTGATGTTGGTCTCATCCCATACTGTATTCTATTAAGTCAGATAAAAAATGCAGGTCTAACACCAGTTTCCCTCAAAATACCACATGCCATGACAACAGGAACTTTTATTGCTATTTTTAGATGCATGCTGGAGTAGCACTATATTAGAATGGTTTGGGGTTGCCGATAACGCTCTCCACTAGTGACCACATGCCATGGAAATTCCGGGTTCAAGGCCAATTTGGTAAAAAATTATCAGTGTACTACGGAACACATATTGCATGTATGTGGTTGGACTAGGAGCCCCTGATCCTTTAGCAAGGATCTAAATTAGAATACCTCTGAAGTCAGAGTAAGGTTTGCCTGAATGAGAGGGACACTGGTGATAAGTAAAGCAAGCTTTCACGCAAAAATCAGTCAGAGGCACCATATTGGCACTGACTATGCCTGAATTCATAGCAGAAAAATTTAAAAAAAAAAAAAAAATTGGTCGTTTTATTTAAAGCGTAAAGATTTTCTTTTTATTGAATAAGTATCAGTATTTGAAGACAACAGGTAAAATATATTGAAGGAGAGATTGTGGAAGCAGGCTGAAAGATGTTGGATGGTCTTACATCGTGGTTGACAAAGATCAAGTCAGAATTGATTAACTGCCCAGGAGAGAGTTGTGTAGAGACATGATGGCTTTAACCCCTTTTGATGGCTTTAAAACCCTTTATGATGGCTTAAAAACCCTTTATGATGGCTTTAAAACCCTTTATGATGGCTTTAAAACCCTTTATGATGACTTATGTTATAGGTAAAGCACTTGATCAGTATTTCTTATATAAGTGAAGGTGATTTAATCTGTAAGACTTACAAATTTAACCATTTCTGTTTTCTGCGCCACAAAAGTCACGAATAATATTTGTCATATACTTTAACGGGGACCAAGTTCATTTAAAATCAAAGATTTCTGTACAGAATCAGTGTCTAAATATAGTACTTATCAGTGCCTAAGTTGTAATGCCGCTGTCTTGAGTTCTGATAGTCGCAAGTTCGAATCTGAACCGTGTCATTCTGTTCATGAGTGCTTTTTCCCGAGATTCTACAATTGTTGCTGGAGCTACAGGTTTGTGCTTTGTGTAATACTCTCAGCAGGTGGTATGCCATTTATGCGGAGAAGAACTGAGCCATAGGATTAAAACCTAGTTCAATGAAGTCAATCCTTCATATTTAGACTCTTTAGTACTTTATTAATTTCTTCACTATATGCTATGTACTTCGCATTAGACTGCTTAAAAAGGTTTTACATTTGATGCAAATAGTTAACTCCCGTGGTACAGCGAACACAAATTGGGCATGACCTCCTGCTACTTTTAACGTATCTGAGATTCTTGGGATAGCATGGCCAGACACCTCAATAAAAAAAAAAAAAATAATTCTCATCTGAATCACACTAACTATTCTAATTGAACTTAAATCATAAAAACATGATTTTTTTATATTATTTAGTAAAAAAAGTTAAAAACCGTTTTTATACCATGAGGTATATTGGAGAATACAGATCTAGGCCCGTATTTTTCATTGACCGTCGACACACAATGGGGGATGTGGTTTAACATCCTGCTGGTACCTTTATTCCCATGTTTTTGTGGTACCAATGAGGATGGTTAACCTGAAGGGAGTTACAGTTACAAAATATTCCACTTCACAGTGGAATTGACCATGCACATGAGAAGCGGTGAGCTAACCATACACTATCACAGCTTTATTTTTTAAATGTCTCGATTTAGCTTTAGTGTCCCGATTGACACATAAGGTTTCCACAATAGACTTACCCTGTTGTCATTCTGCTGCCTTTCTACCAACAGTCACCCACATCAGGCCACACTCCTTTCAACTCTCCACTGTTCTTCTTCATGTTTCCTTTGGACGTCCAGGCCTTCTCTTCCCATCCGCTGTTTATCTGAGAGCTGTCCTAGTCAATGCCCCCACTGGCATACAACATACATGTCCAAACCACCTCCATCTTCGTCTCTTAATGAAGGTCTCCAAGGATCTGTTCGTTTCAAAAGCTCCTCATTTGTTATGGTATTTGGCCAGAAAATTTGCAGGATTCTTCTTAAACATTTATTCTGAAATGTCTCCAACTATGGCATCTAATATAGTACCTCTGAATGAATTTTGCTTGAAGGCTTGCTTATCTTATCATCAGCGTTTCTCAACATGTGAGCCTTACTTTGACTACAGGGGTACTTATAATTTAGATCCCAAGTAAGTATCAGTCATTCCTGTGGTCCAACGTGTACCATGTGTGCCAGAAAATTTTTGTTCCAAGTTTGCCTTCAACCTAGGTATTTTCACAATACTGTGTCACTAGCATATGGTGTTGTTGACTTTGCTTGCTTAGAGTTGTCATACACCTTCATTTTTGTGTACACATCCTTATTTCATGAGTAAATCTGAGTGTCAGCAAACAATTTTCAAAATTCGCAGATTTGTCCATAATTTTAGCCAAGACAAGATGAACAGATTTTTGACTGATAAAGGTGTACACATAGATGATTCAAAGTGGTGTTATCAGTCCTGCAATCTGGACAAATTTGCCTATAAAAATTTACATATTTACCTATAAAATTTACCTACAAATTTACCTATAAAAATCAAGTGCCATAGCAAAATAAAGTAGTGTGAGTATACTGACAACTGTAGGAGTAGTGAAATGTAACTCTGAAATCATAAAGACACCACAGTTCTTCTTTGCTATTCCAGCACACAATGCTTTGGTAGAGAGACTATTTTCTTCAATTCATGCCCAATGGACCAATGAGAGAAACCGTCTTAGTGTGGATTCAGTCAAGTCAATTACACTTGAAAAATTTAATTTCAAACATTTCACATGCAGGCAATTTTAAGGACATTTGATGCAAAGAAAAGAATTCTAAAGAAGATCAGGTCCTCTGAAAAATATACATGGAACACGATTTAAATTATATTTAATGTTGGGAGAAGTGTCCTCATTTCGGAAGATCAAAATATGGCAAGCCTACTTTGCTATCAGCAGCGTCGCCGTGTGGTGCCGAGGCTCCAAGAGAAGCAAAGAATGGTACCACGTGACCAACAAGGCATGTTATAAGAGGCGACTGATGTAGGACTTAGGGAAGCTACCCTAGTAAATAAAGCCTGCAGAAATTGGATGTGCTAGCCTACTTGTAGGTGTATAACTGGCAAAACGTACAACTGCTCTTAGGCTCAGATCACATACAAATCACACAGAGTGGTTAACAAGTGGTCGATATGGGCGTTCAAAGGAGATGCTATCAACAAAAACACTTGATATGTTGCTTTGATTGTGGTGGAAATAAAATAGTAATATCCACTACACAATTTTGTAACACAAATGTTGAAAATGTGCTAGAGAATTAGAGGGATGCACGTGAAGATGTTTCACATCAATAACATTAAATGATCTCTTTAACTCTGTCCATGCTATTGCTGCACATTGCCACGGCGGAAGTCCGTTGCACGCCATTAGCATACTGCGCCATAGAGTTGCTTCCCTTATAGAAGTCTTTCTAGTTTTACTTCTACTGTTTTACTTATACTACTTTTCAACCTTGTTATTCTATTGGGTTGTTTAGTTTTCTTCAATTTAGTATATAATAATATATATATGTTTATTTATTGACGAGTAGTTGGGATCGTTTTTCTGTTGGTTTTTTTATTTTACCTCCCTTGAATTAACTGTTTAAAAAATTGAAAATAATTCTGCATGGAAAGAGTTAACCTGGGACTGGATCTGCTTTCTTTCTTTTGTCGTCACACTGCTACCAGGTTGTTCCCCAGTTTCGTGGTTTTTTTTTTCTTGTCTTGCACTGTTTTGGTGGCTTGGGTGATAGTTTATTTTGCTCTTTGACAGGATTCTGCTATGCCATCTATGGGACTGGGTATCAGATAAAATGTCTGCAAACGACATCTATAGTAAAGCTACCTTCTCTTACTTAGATCTGAATACTTGTATTATTCTTGCTGCAGGTAAATTTCCTCTATAACAAAGAATAGTTTTTTCATACTAATATAATGATCCTTTTCTATTTTGTTTTTTCAGCGGATAGATTACCTCTCTCACTGGGGACAGCAATCTGACTTTTATATTGTCTACTTTGCTCCTTGTTTTTAACTGCTCCATTGGTAACCTGTAAATAACAAAAGAAATATAAAATTATGAGAAGCTTTTCAATATGTAAATTTACACACTATTCTTTCCAATATGATGTATCCAATAGTGTCACGGCTGGTACAACTAACTTTTTACCGTTGAATGTCATAAATTTTGATATCTTGTTGTTGTCTATTTAGTATTTAATGATCAAGGACTTCTTCTGTTCTTAACATACTGTGTTTACATCACTATAAACTAGTGTGATAAATGTAAACCTTTCAAGCCATACAACTCTTTTAACGGGACACAGTACAACTAGATTTTGGATATGATATAAGTATATATAGGTCTACTTAAGTTAATAGCATCTCACCATCTGCTAATAGAATAAAGAATAAGTAAAAATACTAGTTTAATAGTTTAATCACAATAGATATACATTATAAAATGTCATATGATAAAACTCAATAATACTCACAGTGCATAAATACTAAGACACGGTTGACAGTCTGTCTAGTCACCGTTGGCAGTTGATGAAAACTAGTTAAGATGTACACTCTTAACTGTAAGAAGATTAACTGTTTTAAGGTCCGCCTTCAGGCCTTGTCAGTCGTGTTCTGAATAAGGCTTCTGAGTTAGTGGTACCAAAAGTTTACAAGTATGATGTTAGTATACATTATAATAAAGATGATCGGATACTTAAAAAAAATGTACCATATATAATAAACCACAATTCAATATCAATAAATGAATTATAAAAATCGCGACATGAACTGCTGTCAGCGTCATTTCGCAACCATACATCGTTCCACCATTATTACATGGGTGTCAGTACGTCGCGGTACACTCAGTACGTCGCGGTACATTCTTTGCGAACAAGTCCCGTGTTGCAGGCTTACTAAAGCGAATAATCAATTGAATACTCTATTAATTTTACGTTCGATGAAGTCGCAATTATTCCGCCCAGAAACGATATAATTCTGATGCGATAGTAAAACATTCATGGTTGTCTGATTTTAATTTTGTCATTTCAAAAGAACCCATTCAAGGCGGAATTTTCCCGCACGCTAGCAACATGAGCGATCAATTACCGAACATAGGATATCAATTTGAAAAAACAGATTTCACACGACTATATTGTATAATAATATTTCGAAAGCATGATATTCAGTATATTTTAAATTTATGTTCCTGATTTCAATCTTTATCAGTTAGATTTTCGTCTTCATCTTTTATTTGTTATTGAACCGACGTCATATCACTCTGGACAGAACAATAGATGTTCAGTCTTCAGCCCTAACAGACTACGAAGTGTAGCCTATACATACTGACGGTTCCCGTAGCTGGATAAACACACTCCTAGCTCCGCCTCTCAGACACACAGTTCTGCTTTAACAGAGTGTAATTTCAAACTACTTAAATCGCTGCATAGATTTAGTATCAATTTTAGTATTTTCATCAAACAGGCGATCCAGAAAAATCAGGATGTTCCCCTACCTTCAACTACCCAAAGATTGATGCTGTTGAGACAAGCAGGTCTGCTCTCTCATTGCTCGTCGATCTGTTTGATGTGGTGATATTGGACACAATCAGGTCATGGAAAAACGCTGTGCTTGACTTTGAGTACATTTTCAACATCCTCTTTTGTTATGAAATCAGTATAACGTTCTCCAATGGTAATAATATCACGAAGAACATTCGCAATCTCTTGGAGTCATCCTTCTCACCTTTTTGTATGAACGACAAAGCGTTGAAGAAACCCTGTCTTTTTCTCTTTTTGTTGTAAAGCGACCAACTGGTAGTCCTCCTGTTTATTTTGAGATGAAACTGCCAGAATTGTTGTAGTGACCGATTACCACAGACTTGTATTATGACAGCTTCAGATAACTCACACTTTACTCCACTGGTTAATTCTTTGAAATAAGTAGTGAGTTGTGTAGGACATCAGAATTCTCTGCCACATCACATATACTTCTCGGTCGTTTCTTATCACTTTGTAACAGCTTCTTTTGTCAAACACACTTTTTCAAATTTTTGTATTCCACTAGTTTGGTTGCTGGAAGGGAAACCTGGCAATCTTCTAGCATTCTGCCGAAATATGCATAATATATGTTTATTATCACTATGACATGTAGTATACCGAAAAACAGGTTATGGTCTTCTGTGTCGCAAGGTTTTGACTTCGATAAGATGGATAAGGCAGGGGAGATGATCACTTTTTTTCTCACCAAGGACATTTTATTGAGCAAAAGCAGAGTCGGTAGTAGAGAAGAGTGATAGATTGATGACAACATATTTGTTCTCAGGTCTGGACACTAATCGAACTGGACAATCGTCATTCAAATTAGACAGGTCAGAGCTTAGTAGAGTTTTACTCAAAGCGATGTCCTGTCTATTTTCAGAAGGCTTACTTCCCTCTTCAGATCTAGAGTTGAAATCACCTGCTATGAGATTCATTCTTTCATCCTCGCAGATGCCGTGAGAGCACTAGAAAAGAAGACAACAAACCTGCCTTCCGTTTTATAAAGTTACATTTTTCACGTACTCATGAATAAAAATCATCATCATGATCAGTTTGTGCCACTGCAACTGTGCACTTTCACCAAATTTTGTTCCCTGCCCTGATGGTACACGATACCAGGCTGGTACTCAGGGGTCTCTGTGGTCAAGTGGTTATATCCTTGCCTTGAGTTCCGAAGTGCGTGTGTTCGAATCAGGACCGCTCCGTTCTATTCACAAGTGCATTTCTTCTAGAGATCCCTAGAATTGCCAAAGCTACGGAGTTCGTGTTTTGTGCAATATACTCGGCAGGTGTGTCATTTCTACGGAGAGTGATCAGCTATAAGGGTAAAACCGGGGACAATGATGTCAATCCTTCGGCTAGAGGGCAGACCCTCTAGGATAGTACTATCATCTGCTTGATATTTCCTTCTTACCATAATCTTCTACAATGTGTCTTGTCTTTAGGGGACTAAATTATGGCAATTGTATAACTTGTATTTATTCTAGTAATTCTGTTTATACTTCTCCCCGTGTGTTACCGGGGCCCGCAATGTGAGCAAAGAATAGTACCACTGCGACCTACAAAGCATGTCGTAAGAGGTGACTGAGGTAGGGACCTAGGGAAGCTACCCTACTAAATAAAAAACGACACTGAAAACGGATGTGCTGGCCTTCTTGTAGACGCATAACTGGCACACTGTATGATCGCTCTTAGACTCAGATAACATACACATCACACAGAGTGGTTTAACAAGTGGTCAATATGGGGCGTTCGAAGAGTTTTATTCTAGTTTCTGCAGCACTTTGTAATTACTTTACTTTCCTTCGCTAGTATTTCCCAACACTTCTATATATCCATATCTCGATAGTCTTGATTCTTGTTCTACAACTATTTTGCTCATTGTCCATTTTACCACCTCATACAACAATGGTGGGTGTCTGTAGCTTAAGCGGTAGTGAACTCGATCATAACATGTGTACTTGGTTCAAGCACCATGTCACGCAGTTTGGAAGCAAATGTATTCTCGTGGATTTTTAAGAACGGTAAAAAGACCTAATTGTTCAGAAAGCAGTACAAACTACTTAAAGTATAAGTGGTGCCAATACAATCGACTACTTGTTTACTATTGTTGACGGCTAAGTCCTATAAAGGATATATGCCACGATTTTCATTTTAATACAAGGATGAGTATAAACATGAAGGACTTGATAATTATAAACTCGTTTACCCTAACGCTTGCATCTTTAGTAATTATGAATATCCCGCTTCTGTTGGCGTCATGTTTAAAACTGATCCACTATGTAACTATTTTAGCCCCTGAGCGGAATAATTGTATTTTGTCTAAAAAATAGCGGACATATATTCCTTTTTCTTTCTTTGTCCTTCTCTGCTTTTTTTTTGCCTTTAGGCGTAGCAGGTTTAACTGATGATCTGTTTCCGAGATAGTGCACGCTCGGTCGCCTGATATGCTGTGGTATTGTGGCCTTTTTAAGATGTCTGAACTTTATCAACCCATCTTTTTCTTGGTCTGCCCCTTCCTCTTGATGATTCCAGACGTATAGCGGACATATGTTAAGTAATCTGAAATAGTAACACTTTATTTTGATTAAAGTATAACTTATTCTATATTAAATTGAAGGGACATGGATTACTATTAGCTTTATAAATATGTTGGCCGTCTGCCAGCGTGTTCGTAGTGCGTTGGACTACGGGTGACAAGCTCCCTGTGAGTGCGGGTTTCAATTCGCGGCTGGCAGAAAAGCCACAGGTTCACCAGATTCATGGTGTTCGTGTCACCGAACCGAAGGGTTACGATGTCCATGGCACCGAGCTGAAGAACTGAAAGCTCAAGTGCTTCTGGATCGTTAAAAATAAAATAAAAATATGTTGACTACATTGGCATATATAATTCAGAGATATCTCTGGAATAAAAATACAAGCATGAGGGAAAAACAATTAGAATTTGCAATAACACATTTCCATTTACCAAAATGTTGAGCAATAAACTCCAACTTCTATTTTCTTGTGGGTAACTAATTTACGAATAAGTTACAGATGAAAAAAAAATGCTTACGGGACACAAAATGAGTCCAATATCAAATAAAAAATAATTGCAATGAATACTATGAAAACAAACAAACGAAAGACTGTAGATTTAAACCAAATAAAAAATAGCAATTATAACAAACAGACAACATCACAAATTTCTCTAAACTTTTCATATTTTAGTTTTGTGTCACATATATCAGCATGAGATAAGAACGATATCGTCTCCTGATACAACTCGCTCGCTCGTTAATGGTGTTTATTCATTCAGTAATACAAGAAGCTTACTGTCACTTTAAATAATACTAACATTCAAACATAAGCATTCGTTTGTTTTGGAGGAATTTATTTAAAAAAAAAAAAAAACTCTTCCTAGACCATTAACCTCTATCATCATCATCATCATCATCATCATCATCATCATCATCATCATCATCATCAAGTAGCTTGTCCCTTCGGAACTTGGCTCAATGGCACAGTCTGAAAAACTCTCTGTTCTGTGCAAGTTGACCCGTTTAGTTGGCATACAAATGTGAGCCAATCGCACTACCAACCAATATAGTGGTTTTTCATATAGAACACTTTCTTTCTCTTCATACTAAACATTCCAAGTTTTGAACATATCTATAAATAGTAAAGCATATATATATAAGTGAAATGAATGAAAATCTGGGGTATCCTTTTTACATGACGTCACCACTACCACAATAACTGGGTCTTGATTTTCTAGGCACCATTTATGCGTTCAGTAGTTGCCATACTTTCTGAACGGTGAAGTCTATCTTTACCGTTCGTAAATTCCAGGAACAAATGCTTCACAAACTGTCCAACGTGGTGTGTTAACCAGGTAGTCTTGGGTTGTGATCAAGCTCCCTATCGCTAAAGCCACATACATCCACATATATACATAAATATATAGTATTTGGATAATATGTACTAATGTAATACAGGGTGTTCAAAGATTAAAACAGCCCCATTGACAAATCGAAAGTTGCCAGATAATCTATCGATTTATGTTTATGTACTATTTAAACCGGTTCTGACTAGCTCGTTTTACGTCACATTTGTTCATCGCCCCTTCCCCCACTACAATTACATACCGTCACATAACCTGACCTATACTACGTCATAACTGAACCTTCTCATTTCATACATATATGTCAGATTGACTCCATTCACAGGCTGCTATTATCTTGAACACCCTGTATAATAACATGAAATTTACCGTAGCCTTCTTAGACCTTAGGGTATGAAGTCATCTCACGTCACATTTCTAGACCTTAGTGTGCAGGAGATAGAAGGGGCAATTCTTTTTCTCACGCGTGGAACGTCGAGTGTGAGATTGAATCAACAACCCTATAGGGTCCGAGTCCATAGGCAAACGTTTATACATAACGATAATCCTCCATACACTAATGTAATAGCTATTTGCAAACAATGTAGCTAAACACATTCCTCTCTCTCTCTCTGCACCTCAAACATCCAGCTTTACTTGTACAACGCCCTAATTCCAAACCCCTTAACCCTTTAGCTGCTAAGGACGTATATATACGTTTTCCCATTCACTTCTAAAGACGCATTAACACGTCTGTATTATCTCTCCTCTTTGGGCTAAGACGTTTTTACACGTTACATTGCTACTGTCACTGCTATAGGCGTACATTCTCATTTGTGACCTAGAAACAAAGAGTAGCTATTTTTAGCTCAGCCTTCAGAAAGTATGTAGCAGTAGAAAGGGTAAATCGCTGATTAATTCATCGATATAAGGAAGCCTGCAGTAAAACTATGAATCAATGGCGAAAGTAAAAACAAAGTACTACAGTTTTACAAATAATAAATACAATAACAATACACAGCAACGTTTCGACTAAAAGGCCTTTATCAAGAAAGGATACAACAGAAGGGAAGAAATTCACTTCTTATGCGGCACAGAATATATAGAATCAGACAATAATGGAATTTAGTGTCCTCATGCAAAATTAGTTTTCAAGGGGACCCTTATCCATCCTAAACTCCCCAACAATCGATGCTTTCGATACAATCCTCTCTTGTCGACACAAAGATCGCATGTCCAGGACAGTAGATTCGTACCTACAAAAACTAGCACAGTAAAGAAAACAAAAAAAACATAGATTTGTAATGAACCTAAACAAAAATAACTAAAAGTAAACTAGAAATGATATCCAACATGAAGTGAGAAAGATATTCAATACTCTGGTAAATGTTATCGGATGTGAGACGAGAGTGTATTAACAGAGCCGAGATAATAGCGTTTCGAAAAAAACTAGAAGTGCTCAGTTTTTTTCATTAAATGATAATGGTATGAATACCGTCGACGGTACTACGTAGTACGCGCACTGTCTTTGAGAACTTCCTGTGTGAGAAATAGATCAGAGCATACGTGGTTATTCACCGAAGTGCAATGATGGTGGTAATATCAAACAATCTACCAATCAATCAATAACTAGATCAATTAATCAATCAATTAATCAATCAATGCATACACTAGCTCATGTAGCTAGCTGTTTATACAAATGTCCTATCGCATGGATCTCCTTATGAGCGTTAATTTAATCAATCAATCAATCAATCAATCAATCAATCAAACAATGCCACTAGTTTATGTAGCTAACTGTTTATATACGTCTTATCGCATCGATCCCCTTTATCGTCCGGATGGTTAGGGGCCAAATTGGGGTGTAAGAATAGAACCACTGTTACCGCCACGCATGTCTAAGATGCGAATAAGGAGGTTGGGCGTGGGACTAGCAACCCGACACCGTAAAAAACCTAGATGGCACAGAGAGCGAACCGAGTAAACGCTGGCTGAAACTGGACACATCGTCGAAGGATAAGCACCAGAGCTACAAATGGTCCCGAAGAGTACGAAAAACACACCAATACAAGGCTCATGAATCAGATTTCTACATGAATAGAATTTATGGGAGATCTGCACTCAGTCTGGACTGTGACCCGGAGAGAGATCTCGTTATTGCAGCAGTTTAATTTAACCAAAATTATAAACTAGATCTGCTTTCATAGACCAGCTAAAAACTTAAGCCATTCTTCATCTGCAATATTTCGCTTTCTTGCTTATGAATAGGGACTACTTAAACCTGGGCCTAAGCGCGCACTCCTTTTCGTGCGCGTGCCCGGTAAGTGAAGTACTACGAATACCTTGGAAAGAGGGGGGTGGTCTGGAAAATAATGTGCGTTTTTGTCTTCTTAATTCCGCTGTTTATAAAAGAAATGTTCAATAGAAATATACTTTTGGGTAGGATCTTCTTGATACTATAGACTTGAACTTTCCGAGTTAAGAATTCATTTCTAAAACTTGAATATTCAATAAATGTAATAATTGTTAACGAACTTGTGGATTACTTTGTAACATACTCTTGAGAAAGGTAAGATATTTAAAGTGAATAAATTTTAATGTAACATAGTCAGTAAAATATTCCAATTTAATTGATCATAGTAGTTCTAATATTGATTATAAATACCTATATGCAATTTAGATTGTGTCTCGGCTTTTTGACTAAGATCAAAGTGTGGTGCTCACTTGATCGTGGCCAAAGTGTGAGTTTATAGAGTCAATAAGCACTAAATACTTTTAATCAAATTCAAAGCAGCGCTCATTCGAAAGGATGACGAGCTACGAGTTTTTACACGTTCAACTGTAACTGGGTTCAACTGCGGCACAGCGGGTAAGGACCCAATAATAATAATTTAAAAATGGTTTGAGATTTGACAGTGTCAGCCCGGGACAATGGCAATTACAAACCATTTTTTACTAATTAGCCATTGCCCGGACTGACACTATCAAATCAAAAGTTATTAGTATCTTCTTCTTCTTCTCCTCTTCCACCATTTACTTCTTTATAGAAGTGTTGGGGGGTGGGGTGGACATAGTATCTTGTGTGCTTGTTTTAAGGCACTTTGTAAGCCGATATTCATTTTCGTAAGGCTGTTCTTGATGCCGTAGCACCATCTTTTGCGTGGTCTTCCTCTTGCTTTGTACTCATATTTTTTCTGTGTGACTTTCTGCCTTGGTTAATTAGTGCAGGAATCTATAATACAACACAAGCAAGATAAAAAAGGTAAAAGTTCTGAAAACAAAATTGTTTTTTTGTGGATGATGAACCAATACACAAAATAGGAAGATCAAGCTTCTGAAATGAAATATTGCAGAACAATTCTTTAAACCGACAAAGATAAGAGCAAAAATATAACCAGCACATCCAAAAGCACTAGCTCATAAACAATATAATGCATCGAAAACTGGTACATTTTGATAAATTAAAAGGCACATATATTTAAAGATAGCAATAAGGGAAATATTTTCCCCTAGACAACCAAGATAACAATGACAATATGACATTAGGAATATGACATAAAGGAGAAGGTAAGAGAGTTGGCTAAAGTTGAAACTCCATTCAGACGGTGTCGAGACACACGGTCTGCAAAGGATATGCTAATAATAATAATAATAATTCCTCTCGTACCGTTATACATTACATAGGGTTTGTAAGAAATTTCTCCTACCTCTCTACCCTGGGCAACCTCGCTCAATCTCATCCATTAAACTGAAACCAATTTTCTTGCCTCTCTCAGCAAAGTTCGTTTCAGGTCTCCTTAGGTCGTCCTCTCTTTCTTGAACCCTTTGCATCCTACTTCACTAGTTCATATGTACGGTTCCCAACTTCACTGCAACAGGTCACCCCATTATTGCCCCGTTCCTGTGCTAAAAAAAATCATACGAAATGCTAACAACTGTGAAATGTCTCGTTGAACTAATTCCAGAATGTCACACCGTGTACCCCACAAAAGCATCCTCACCCTAAATGCATATGACGTCGCTAAAAGTGTCAACACAAAACTGTTCATCACTTGAATTGCAATTCATGTCAAAGGTAACATCAATCACGACAAAATCAGCTTTCTGCCCGCAATATCCTGCATACGGCAGAGGGAGTCAGTTCGTCTCCGCTGCCCGCCATTTTCTGAATCCCAACAAAAACGCACGGTTGACAAGCAAAAAGCATTCCACGTAACATTCTAGCTCACAGCGTTGCTCAGCACTAACTCCAGTAGCTCGGCAAACAAAACCCGGAAATCCCCAACCATACATGGTGAAATGCGCCAGCAAAGTCGTTTCAAAGTCAAACAGTCCTGACTCGAATGACCCTCCTGCATTCCGTCATTGCTGGCCAGATTTTTTCCCCACTTCAATCCTGCTTTGATATTCGTTGATCATTTCTCCTCAAGATATGTCCAATATATCTCCACTATGCTAATAGGAGAAAGTTAACTGTTGCAAGTGAATATATTTTTTTTTGAAACACTTCATTGAAGAATATTTCAATCTTATTTTGTTGCATGATTATTTTTTGACGTTTCAAGATTCTTGCTATCTTCTAATTGTTTTTACTTTCTTAATTCCACAAATGAAGAAGATACAATGGAAGTGTTTATTAATTCAAATATATTCATGATATGTATTCTAAAAATATGTACTCGTGAATCGGGTTGCCTTGTCTGATTCGAATCCACAATCTTCAGAAGCAAGGATAACTTATTTACCAATTTACCATAGATCTATCATCAAATCAGCAGGCGGAACAGACACTAGAGCATATCCTACCAGATTCCTCCCCGGGTGAGCTGAGAAGCAACCCATTCACCTGAAAACAAAGGGTTTTGGGGAAACTGCAGACCTGAACTGACTGCCCGTTTGTGGCCCGTAAATGTCCACAGAAGCGCAGACCAGAGATCGCTGAAAAAGAAGAAATGGTTTGTCCTGACCCGAACTTTGCCACCTTAACAGTCCTTTGGAATTTCTCTCTTATAATCCCGATTCGCCTATGCAGCTTTTCGCCTATGCAGCCGTCATGCTCAAACCATCAGTTACATCCTGAACCCATCTTCTCCGTGGTCATCCTCCCTTCTCTCTGCTGGAATGCTTGTTTCCCATGATAGTCTTGTCTAGCCCTTTATTTTTTTTATGTGTTCAAATTACTTCATTTTACTCATCTTATTTTGCAGCATCAGTCAGTTTTCTTCAATTTTGAGTTCCTTCTAGATATATTTATGTCTTTTCTCTGTTCATGTAAACGGGGGACTCTTCTGTAACACTTATAATCAAAAGCACATATACTCTTTTTCCCTACTTTGTTAAATCTCCATGTCTCAAACTCGTGTTTTGCTCCCAATTCCATACGTTTTAAGTTCTTTATTGTTCTAACAGTTTCAATTTATACCGTTTTAAGTTCAGTAGCTTTGTAAAGATATATTAGTTTTCCTTTTTTATTTCCTTTATCCCATTTTCCTCTCTTATTGCTAATGAATCTAATTATTCAAAACCATTTACTTTTTCTATTTTCTCATTATTGGTAAAATTATTTTTGTCATGTTTGTTTTATCGTTTGTATTTATTTACTAAGTTAAAAAAATAATTACTTAGATAAGTTTGGTCTTAGAAAATAAGATAACAACTATCATGATTTTTACTCCTTTTCTTTCCTATCTTCTCTTTGTACTGCGCTTCAAATACCTTGTTCCTCATTAAAAAAAACACAGCAACACGTCAGCACTTTCTCTTTGCGAACATCAAGAACAAACAAAATATTTACAATAACATCATCTTGTTAACATTTTTATTCATTTTTATTTTTGCTTCCCAAATGCTTTTCAACTGATCCCAATTCCTGTTGAGTAACAGAGGAATGTATACATTTCTTACTGGTGGTCAATGTCTGTTCAGCGTTTTGTTCCCCAAAAGATCATAGTTACTGTTTGTAAAACTTCTTCCTGTCTGTGAATTATATGCCACTCATCGTCGATTCTCGTTTCCATTGATGTCAGTCACGTTCTGGGGCAACGGATGGTTCTCGTCTACTGGAAGTCGCCTATAGGCTTACGTCTAGAGCCTGCCTTGTCAAATAAAGTGTCGGTTTTTCGACTGGCGACATAGTGTAAGAAAGACAAAACTAAAATACTTCTTTAAATAACAATGATATATTAATTAAAAGTATCAGTTCTAGCAGGATTATCTCTTAGGATTGTTGATTCATGATTTAAGGTTTATCTCTTATGATTGTGATGCAGTATTTAATGATTTTGTACTCACACGCAGACAACACCTCAACACAGTGAAAATCACACGTACTTTCCACAGCGCGGACTTGGATACGATCATGCACTAGTTATCAGCAAAGTCAAAAATACTTCCAAGGAAACCTATTTAACAAGAAAACCACCAACCCAAAGTCGTGTCACCAAAATGGGGATGACAGAGAATGAGAGACTTTCAGAAAGGCGTTTACTGCTCTGTGTGAGGAATGAAATGGGGAGAATGTAGCGTAGACGAAAAGTGGAACATTCTAAAATCTAACATATTTGACTGTGCCATTGACTCATTTGGCACCAAGAAATTCTCCAACAAAGACTGGGTAGAACAAAAGAAACAACCCCAAGCCCTCTACTTAGGAAGAAAAGAGCTCTAATAAATTACAAAAATAAACCCTCCAAAGTTCAAAGGACCATCTTCAGCACACAAAATCAGTATTGCAACGAGAGTAAAGGAGGTGTGCAAATGAATACTGTCAAAACTATTTCTGCGATACAAAATGCTGCAGAAAATGGGCAACACCAAGGAATGCGAAAATATCAGAGTAGCTCTGGGACCAAACATAACAAAAAATTGCACCACTAAGATCGGAAAAGGTGAGCCAATAACAGATATGACAAACAGCTCGAAAAATGGGTGGAACACTTTCAATCTTTACTCTGTGGAGAAACCAGCACACCCAGTCCTCGATCAGATCATACCGAAACACCATGACCAAACCGAGCTGGATACCGAACCCACGGAGCAGGAACTTTCCCAACAATCAACAAACTTTCAAATGGCAAGGCATCAGGACTAGACAACATTCCTGCAAAGTCCCCAAATACAATAGGGATGTCCTGCTGCCCACCTCTACAATCTCCTTATTCAGTGCTGGAGAGAGGGAAAACTTCCTCAGGACATGAGGGATGCAAAGATAGTGACACTCTATAAAAACAAAGGGGATAAGGGGATTGTAACAACTACAGAGGCATCTCCCCTTTTAAGCGTAACAGGCAAAGCTTTTGCACTAGTCCTTTCAAACCGACTACAGAAACTGGCGGAGCGTGTTCTTCCAGAGTCACAATGTGGATTCAGAGCTAGACGGGCAACAACTGACATGATATTTACCCTTCGACAGCTACAAAAGAAGTGCAGAGAGCAGAGCAAGCCTCTATGTATTGCTTTCGTGGATCTGACTAGGCATTTGGACACAGTCAGCAGGCCAAGTCTTTATAAAATTTGAAATATATTGGTGTCCCCAAAGTTGCTCAATTGATTGTTTCCTTCCATGAGGCATGAAAGCCAGCAAAGTTCGATGGCAGCACATCTGATAGTTTTGAGGTTGAAATGGAGTCAAGCAGGGCTGTGTCCTTGCCCCACTCTCTTTGGTATCTTCTTCGCAGTCCTTTTGAACCACGCCTTGGGGGACGCTGATGGTGATGTTTTCATCCGCACTAGATCTGATGGTTCATGTTTAAGGGTCGCTTAAGAGCCAAGACAAAAAAGCAAATACTTCTCAAGGACCTCCTTTTCGCTGAGATGCTGCCTTAGTCGCCCACAGTGAGACTACACTGCAATGTCAATTTAAAAATTTGTCAAGGCATGCGACCTCTTTTTTTCTGACAATAAGTGTTTTCCAAAACAGTTGTATTATGTCAGGAGGTAAGACATCAAATATCACTTTAAATGGTAACCATCTAACACCAGTGCAAAAATTCTGCTATCTTGGGTCCACGGTCACTGCCAGCCTTTCTTTTGATGAAGAAATCAACGCTCGTATAAAAATGCGGCTACTACATTCGGCATACTATCAAAGCGGCGTGGGACAACAAAAAATTGACATTGCAGACGAAAACTCAAATATATCAAGCCTGTGTAATTAGTTCTTTACTTTTGGCTCAAGAAACATGGACAGCCTACTCAAGACACGAGAGGAGACTTAACATCTTTCACCTCGATGTCTCCACAAGATTATGAACATCAGGTGGTACGACAAGATAACCAACTCTGAAGTACTACAACGTGCAAATCTGCCTTCCATCATAGGCATGCTCAGCAGTAGACGACTAAGATGGTTTTGGGGCATTTAGAAGAATGAAACTTATCGCATACCAAAACAAATGTTGTTCTGTGAACTTTCGGAGGAAGAGCATCAGGGCAGCCACTGCTCAGATTTAAAGATGTCTGCAAAACCTCAATGAAAAACTTTTCTATAGATCCCAGCCATGGGAGGGGCTAGCTGATGACAGAGTTGTGTAAGCCAAATTGGAAGGCGCAGGTCTTTTGAGAAGAGACTTTGTACAGGGTGAACGACAAGAGAAAAGCGAAAAATCAGGTTTCAGTAAAACCTTGCCTATTGACCGTCTGTAAAGATGAAAAGGCCCTATATTTAATGATTATCTCTTATGATTGTTGATGCAGAATTTAAGGATTTTATCTTAGGATTGTGATCAGGATTTAGATTATTCTTAGGGTTGTGATGCAGAATTTAAGGGTTATCTCTTAGGATTGTTGATGATGGTGTCCCGTTATTCCTGAGAGACAATGGATGATTTTACAATGGATTTTACTCTGGTTAACGTTCAAGTTGACACAAGAAGGTATTAATTGAATAGTGCTAAACAACTTTTTAAAAGAAATAAATTGTTGGTCAGATCTCTAATTATGCAATCAAAGAAGACGATTTGTTAAACAGACTTTCCTAACCAGTTCAGCAGAATATGACATAGCTTTCTAGAATATATCGATAAAGGTTTTTCCCTTGTCTTGTTAAATCTACATGTTTTCCCCTACTGTTAATTTGGGGTTACGAACGTCTTAGTATTCTAATCTTTGTTCTAAACATATAGTTAATTGATATCCTTTACAGAACCAGAATCAACACGAGTTTTTTAACGCTGTTTATGATTTTTCTAGGCGTTAATTACATTCAGTAGTTTGCCATTGCTTTCTGAACGGGTGGTGCCATCGCCCTTTGTAAAAATCAACGCGAAACAATTTCACAAATTGTCCGGGGTGATTCGAACTCAGAACGTCGGGGTTAATAGACCGAATCACTATCCCCTAAGCCACAGACACCACTCTAAACTATATAAACTATATAAATACATGATTAATTAACCAACCAACTAACTAACCAACCAGTTAAATAAGTGATAAACTAGTTTGTTAGTTTCAAGAACATTTATTGCATGCTCTGGTTTGCGTTTAGATTTACAACTTCAATGACGCGGATTCAACAGATTCTTTAAATATTGCATTTGAAAAACATAGACAGCTATGTGTGTGTCAAACTCATTTTAACACGACTACTAAAGCTCTGTAGCGTCGGTAACCCCAAGCGGTAGTGAGCTCGACCACAAACCCAAACATCATGGTTCAAACCACAGGTGGGCAAGTTTGAAACAAATTCGTTTCACAGGATTTTTACAAAGGTAAAATAGACCTCACCGTTCAGCAAGCAATGTCAAACTACTGAACGTATAAGTGATGCCTTACTGTGGTTTATGGCAACGATGTGTTGAGGTGACGTTCTGTAAAGGATATACCACAATTGTCATTGACTAAAGCTCAGACACAAGATATGAAGAGTAATAAAGGGAATGAATTTAGAACAGGTATATTCTCTTGTGAAGGTACCTTGGTCGTGTCCTTCCTTGTAGATTGCTTCCCCTTGATATGATTTCATGGTATATGAATGCCAGTATTGTGTTTCTAAAGCTTTCTAATTATGTCAATGAGAAAATTGAAGTATTTTGGATATATAATGAGACACGGAGGGTTGGAGAAGACCATCATGGAAGTAGGCATCACGACAAAGCGGAGAAGAGGAAGACCACGGAGAAGATGGATTCAGCATAAAGTTTGTTGGTAAATTATTAATTTGGTTGTTTATGATTGTTTTGGCCAGGCAGCGGATTTCCAGTCTACTTTTACGGAGTTTACACTGGCTGTTTTTTTTTTTAATTTGCTCAAGTTGAACATGGAACCTACGTGTTATCATATGTCTCTGATAGAACTAGGGACTTGATTTCACATACACTAAGATATTAAACAATAGAAAATATAGTCTGCTTTACGATGGAAGTGAGCCGAGTACTTATATATATATACATATATTTGGGCATGTTCAGCAGGGGAAGACTAAGATGGCTAGGGCTTGTGCGAAGAATGGACATTGGCGTCATACCAAATCAAGTGTTGTTCTATGAACTTTCCGAGGAAGAGGGACCAAGGCAGACATATGCTAAGATATAAAGATGTCTGCTATGCCTCAGTGAAGAAATATTCTTTCGGTCCCAACCAGTGGCGGCTCGTCATTAAGGGCCAGTGGGCCGAACCAAAAATAATTTTAATGTATTTATTATTTAACAAATTAAAATATAACCTAACCTAAAACCATGATTTTGCCGAAAATTTGTGTCTGGTCCCACCAACAAAAATGATCACGAGCGGCCAACATAAGTCCCAACATAAGTCCCAACATAAGTCCCAACATAAGTCCCAACATAAGTCCCAACATAAGTCCCAACATAAGTCCCAACATAAGTCCAACATAAGGGTCCAACATAAGTCCCAACATAAGTCCCAACATAAGTCCCAACATAAGTCCCAGCATAAAGTCAACATAAGTCAACAGATAAGTGGAAAATTGCTGATTACCGAGTTATGTGAAAACAAAGTTGCAGAATCTTTTGAAAAAGATTTTTAGATAGCAGAAAAACAAGACAAGCGTAAACTCAGAGTTGTCACAGTAAAACATTTGCCAATTGACCGTCTGTAAAAACGAAAAAGTCGTTATATTTACTTTCAATTCTACATTTGACAACTACTACTAGGTCCTCAAGCGACTCGGATAAGTAAATAACTCTTTTTATTCTCTAACACGTGATCGATAATACAATTTAACAATTTTTCTAAATGTATGATTGTATTTGTGAAAGAAATGATTGTTGATAAATCATTAACACGAATTCTTAAATTACCACATTTTTGCTGAAAGTTCTGTTTGGCGTGTACAGTTGTTCATTCTGTTTGTTTCAATTAGCGAAGACAATTTTTGCAATCGACGTGCGACAGCATTTGCTCCAAGCAATATTTTTGCAATAAACACTATTACTCCGTATAAAGAAAAATGCTCAAGTGAAGTTATATTCTCTATCACCGCCGCCGTGAGGGATGTACATTAGGTTACGGAATACAACAAAATGTTGTTATTTTTAAAGGAAAAGTGGTTGGAAAGGAAGAATTTTACTCCAAATGGTTTGTAAAACTTCGACTAAATAAACAATACTTAAAAACTGGTATGAATAACAGCTTGCACAGTGTCAACAAGAGAATATGAGCACCATCATCCAAAGAGACCTGGAGATAGATCGGACATGTTATAAGCATGGAGACTAACTCTGTCAAGAAAACTTCACTGAGATGGACACCAGATGGTAAATAAAACTTGGAAGACACAAAACGATCTGAAGGAGAACAATAGAACACAAACATTGAAAGAAATGAACACTTACATAGGATGGCCAAGAATAGAGAAGAATGGTGAGCATTTGTTGTTACCTTAATCGCCAGGGGCGTCACATGCGAGAAGAAGAAGTATGCAAAAACTGGATTGTTCTGCGTTATTTTGCTATTGTCTTTTGTTTCGTTTATTAATCTTTCATCCTACTTCTTCATATTGTGTTTGTCAGAAGTATGTAAAAATAGGCCGCATACCTAACCCGCCCGTGACTCGTTCTGTCGAAAAAGGAAATGAAATGACAGAGATGCACACATAGTTAGATCGTTATATAATTATAAAATAAAAGATATCAATAAATAAATATTAAGAACCATTAAAAAATGTGTGCAGAAAATATAAGGATATATTATTGGTGTAGGTCTGTGTTCGTTCTACTATCTAATTTAGTTATAGTTAATTTTTTTTTAAATCTAACATCTAATGTAATTTTGCTTTAAATCTGTTAGTTCTAATAAGACATATTTCCCTTTTTGTCTGTTAGTTTTAAATATGATTAAGTTTCTTTTATATTAAATTGTTGTTACTTCTAGTGACTAACGTAGCTCTGGGTTATTTTCTGTTTACTTTAATATCTGACGCAGTTCTACTTTATATCTGTCAGTTCTAATATCTTACTTAAAAAAAAATTTAAGGAACCCTTTCATACCTCGTGGTATATGGTCAATACAGTGTTAGGCCTGTATTTTTCATTGACCGTCGGCACATTATGGGTGATGGGGTCAGCATCACGCCTTTACTTTTCCAGAGAATGTCTGGTACCCAGTTGAGGCTGGGTCGACCTGAGAACCGTCGTGGTCAGGAAAAATTCACGAGCATTGCGGAGCTGAACCCAGACTATCAGCCTTGCGAACGAGTTCACTAACAACTACACTACAGCGGCTCTCTACTTAGTTAATATCTTACTTAGTTAAAGTTTATTTGCTGTTAGTTGAAATGTTCATCAATGCATTCCTTTTATTTTCTGCTATTTCTAATATCGGCTGTAAGTTAAAGTTTATTTTCTGCTATTTCTAATATCGGCTGTAAGTTAAACTTTATTTTCTGCTATTTCTAATATCGGCTGTAAGTAGTAAGTAAAGGACCCCTTTAATACCACGTGATAGATATGGTAATACGAGACCACGTGATAGATATGGTAATACGAGACCACGTGATAGATATGGTAATACGAGACCACGTGGTAGAATGGTAATGCAGGACCACGTGGTAGATATGGTAATCGAGACCCGTATGTCATTGACTGTTAGTATGCGATATGTGATTTTCAAAAATCACGCCGCCGCCTTTTCTTCTCATTGTTTTTCTGGTATCAATTGAGACTGGGGACATGAGGCCTTTCAGGGTTGGGAAAAAATTTCCCCCACCCCGTGGAACTGAAACCCTAAC
>JADZMA010001198.1:0-23759 GCA_020796225.1 Arion vulgaris
CTGTACCACGATGTTCAATTAGATTTAGAGGATTTTTCTTCCGACATCGAGGAGACCGACCCTGTGCCCGTTGTTGACAGGGATGGTTGGAGTGATACCACTTCCCCATTAGTTGTGGAGCCATTTATGGAAGAGAGTGGGCCTTCTCATACACTAGAGGAGGGTGCAGAACCATTCGATTATTTCAGCTTAATTTTTGAGAGCAGTATTTTTGAATTTGTAGCTGATCAGCGTCAGAAAAGAGCTGGGAAAATTGATTCAAGTGGGACGCAGTAACTGCTGCGAAATTAAGGTTTATCTGCAGAATTACATCTTTATGGGTATAATTTCTTGTGAAACTTTATCCAGTTCACAGTATTGTTTGCTCATTATTTGAATGTTCTACAAGCAATAGTTTTATTATTATTAATTTTTAGAAAGGCGTTTGCGTTTTTGAGGTTATTCCTTTAGTGTTTTTATGAGGTAATTTTTTTTGACATGCTGGGGACCAAAGGGTAATGTTATCTTTTTTTCTTTTCTTTTCGTCCGCTTTACTCAGATGAAGTTCCATCTCTGAAACTGATTTTTGCGTGAAAATCTGTTTTCCAATTTCTTACAATGGCAGCAGCGTGCACATTGTAAATTAATTTACATGGCACCGTGTGCTCAATGTACTCGTAATTATTCCTAGCCATACAGGCAGATTTTCTCTGACTTCAGAGGTACTCACGTTATCGTCCTGAGTAAGACCAGGGACTCGAACAAATGCCAGACAGTAGGTTCGAACCCGAGCTATGAGGCGTCTCGCAGCTAGCAGGCTGAGCTACTATCAACTACTCTAGGCAGTCCCCCTTTAATGTTATCTATTTCTATCCATCTGTCGTTTGGTCTTTCTAATGGTCTCTGATCAAATCTACTGGCTGCGTTCTCATAGTTGGCGAACCATTTTATTCGTCAGCCTGCTATAAATTCAGGCGTAGTCATGGCGCCTCTGACCGATATTTGCATGAAGGCTTTCTTTCCTTATCAACAGTGTCCATTGCGATTCCAGTGAGCCGTGACTTAATTTCAGAGTACGAAATTTAGATCCCAAGTAAAGGATCAGGTCTCCTGTAGTTATCCTTCCTTTCGTTAAGCGAAATATTGTCTATATATTCAATGTTGTCTCTTGTTATCTTCTTCTTTGCGATCAGCTTTTTGGTGATTACACGTTAACGCGTTCTTATGATGAAATCGACTGTTGTCTGGAGCTCATCTAGTGCCATGTAGTTCTGAATGTAGTGTTGTAGGGCCAGCATTCCTTTCTTGGGAGGGACATACAGGGCAGTCTTGCAGGACATATTCTGTGGTTTGTTCAGCGGAGCCACAGGGGCACAGAGGGGTTAGGGGACAATCGCAGGCCTTGTAGTGTTTGTGTTCAGTCTGTTATGACCTATCCTGAGTCAGGAAGATGATAGTCTGTCTTGTCTGTCAAGTGTGTGGTAGTCATCGTTGGATGGTTTAGGTTCTTTTCTAATGTCCATGATAGCTTTTTTGATTATGTGTCAAGTATGTGATTTCATTATCTATTTGTTCACATTCTGCTCCCTTTTAGCAAGTTTGTTTGTCTTCTCGTTACCTGGCACTCCGCAATGTGATGGTACCCACTGAAGTATAACTCTTTTGTTGGTAGAGATCTTGCTGAGCTCTTTTCTCAGGATGGATGGTTACTCTGTAGGGCTTGCAAAACAGATAGTGTGTCTGTGAAAAATACCACTTGTCAGTCAGAGTTGGAATTATTGATCATGATTGCGGCCTGTATCAGTGCTTGAGCCTCATCTTGGTACTGTCTTTTGTCACTTTCCCGATAGACGGCTGCTCGTTTCAATCGTCCATGTTCCAGATCATTTAATCTTGCTTTCATTGGATGCAAGGGCATACTAGTGTATTTCTCTATCTGGATCATATTTTTGGTTTCCCTTCTGTAAGCCAGGGCTTGTACTCGTGGTTTTTGCATCTCTGTGATAGGCGTAGATTTCATGCTCGTGATGATCCTGAGTGCTTGATTTTGCACTCTGTCCAATGTCTGCAGGTGTGTATTGCTGCTGTGCCCATGTTGTTGAGCGAACTCTAGGTGAGGTCTAATTGTTCCACTGTAGACTTTCTTAAGTGTGTGTTCATTAGCTCCCCAGTTGGTACCTGCCAGTTTTCTGAGTATTCAAATTTTTCGTCTGGCCTTTCCTTCTGTGTTTTCTATATGCTTGTTCCATGTGAGTCGTTTATCAAATTTGATCCCTAGATAAGTTGGATTGCTTTCTTCTTGTATTGGGTGATTCCTAATTGTATGTTGCTGCTTTGTCCCTGGGAGAGGGAAAACAGTGTTGTGGAGGTTTTGTCTGTGTTGATTATAGCATGCACTTCTCTACGCCCATTCATGTTTATCTGCTGTTGCTGTATTCTACAGTTGCAGATGTTGTGTGTTCGTCTGCGCACCATGGCACTAAATCGTCTGCATATAGAGCGGCCTTCACTCCAGCTGGCAGATCCTTTACTAGGTCGTTGATGTAGACAAGGAAGAGAGTTGAACATAACTCCTTCTGAGGTACACCCTAGGCGAGTAAGACCTTTTTGCTCCGATGTCCATCGAGTGTGACTCTGGTTCTTCTATTATGCAGAAACGATTGGATCCATCTTTGCATGTTGCCTTGGACTCCATTTCTTTTGAGCTTTGCCATAGACCATCTTTCACACCTTGTTGAAGGCTGCTTGAAGTCTGCCCATGGTTGGACCTTTCTTTCTCTTGGAAGGCATCTTCAATGGCCTGGGCTACATAGGTTACTTGGTCTATCTCTGATAAACTTCACTGTCTTTTGTAGCTCACACTAAGGTCAGTGTAATTTTATGTCTAGTATTGTTTCGTTTGCCTCAGTATATCATATTCGGTCTTGAAGTTTGTGCTCTGCAGTCTGTAGTTGAAACTGCTTATCCTGTGCACACTGATATTTTTGTTGGGGGTCAAGCTGGCAGCGAACCGGAAATTTACAGTGTGTATTAGCTTCAGCGTGTTATCGACCGTAACAGTGACCTAAGCATAACCATTTAATTCCTCTTCTATTCATATTTTATGACAGATGTGGTTCCTACAATTTTTCTAATATCCGCTACTCATTCTCTTTTCTGATAACGCTGATGTCTTTCCTCAAACACCAATAATGGAAAGTATCCATCAGCAAATAAAATACATTTCTCTTCACACATTTGGCTCATTAAACAGCAAAACAAAATGACAATATACAGAACTTAAACAACTTACTTTAAGCTGTCCAATGACATTAACTAGAACACCTCCATCCATTGTTGGTTGACAATCTATTGTAGTTATGTGTCGGAACATATTATCAAGTGGGATAGTCTGTAAAAGTTTAAACAGGAATAGATGACACCTTTATCAATGAAACAGTAGTAGAGATGCTGAAATAATGTCCTTTTCATATCATGAGGTATGGGGTCAGAGGGGCAATAAAATAAGATGGTATGGCTGCTTCAGGTCAGTGAAGCTTACACTGATTAAGACCCTACTCCAACTCCATGTGGTAGCACTGAAAACTTTTTCTTCTTCTGCATTCTCACTAGACTGGGATTTCGGATTCTCTAATAAAGGCAGTCGTCTGCCTCAGATTATCAGCCACGTCATACAGTTTGTCTTGGACGCTGGTGTAGTGGGCCACCTCTTTCTTCTCAAGCCTACATACTGGGGGCAGTTCTGAAGGATATAATTCCTATGATTTGTGCCGACCTCTTCTCACAGTACGTTTTGGCCACCCTCTTGATGGTAGGTCTGACATTCTTACTGCGTGGCTAAATCTCGAGGCAGATTGGCGACTGTAGAATCCGTTATCCCATTCCTCATTGTGAGGGTAGTTGGACCATGGTATCGCCTTATGGCCTGGTGCATCCGTTTTCTAAGCATTGTTTGGTCAGCATTCCTAAGCGGACACGTGCATCTGATTCAATAAACCTCCTTAGTCGCCTCTTACATGCGTGGCAGGTAACAGTGGTTCTATTCTTTATACCCCAAATTTGGGCTCCGGCAACCACTCGAAGATTCAGGATTCTATAGATTATAATAACAAATAAACTTAGGATCTTAAAGGTATCTACAAAGTGAGTGCATCTACACAAGTCTCCTGGCGAGCAAGATGTATAACAGATTGCACAAAGCTGTACAATGCGATCAAGAAATGGGTTGTGTAAATTGTAACAATGAAATCGTCTGTATCTAAAACCATCACGCCAAGAGTCAAGCTGGTTGGTCGTCTAGATTGCCCAGTCTCTGCAAGACAGTAGATGCTCTGCATGTGTCGCAAGGAAGACTGCAGTAAAACTGTACTGGAGACAAAACATGTGGGACCGGAGTGGGCAGGATTTGCCGAGTGCAAAATTAAAAGACTTGTTCTTGTACGTAGTAAAACAGCCTTCTTAGATTTTACTTTTTTTCTTCTTTGATCAATTTCTCATGCTCGAAGTTCAAAATGAGAAAGCCATATTAATCCCGTGATGATCCATAGCGGAAGCAACAATATGTGTATATCTTAGCATAAAATTAACTGTATGGTGCAAGTATGTCTCCTTTTTATTGCCTTGTTAAGTCTGAAAGTTATAGCCTCTTCCTGTTCATACATGTCTTAACACTGCCTACACCTCATTGAAGGTTTCGAGAGTGAGGATCTCTTCTTTGTTTTTAGACTGGTTGTGTTCTCCAAACAAGATGGGATGAGGTGTGCCCACATCTCTGTGGTCCAGCATCATCCGCCACATTTATTGGAGGACTTGCTCTACCAGAAGTTTCTCAAAGGTTACCTCACCCATAGTCTAGATTTTTACCCCAGTAGACTCCAGGTAGCTGGTTGCTTCGCCAAGTATGAACAGAAGTGACCAGATTCAATAATTGGACAGCTCAAGTAGATATGATTGGTTTGTTTGCAGACATTTCTCATTTTTAGAAGTAACCTATACGACTACTTCCTTGTACAATCCTTCTTATTCTTCGCTGTGCTTCTGTCAGTCATCAGATAACTGACCAATATTTCAAAGAGCTGTACGATTGGGAGTGCCCCATAACCCACAGGTTTGAAATCAGTCTTGGTTGGCCATATTTCTCCGTTTTCCCTGTTATGTTGACATGCATGAAGAATGTGTTCTTCTGTAGTCCCTTGACTACATCCCAAGTTTGTTTACCAGTCTTAAGTTTTCTGTACATATGACTTCTCAAACTGTTGTGTCCTGTTTGAGTATAATCATTTGCTCAATACATTCCTATTCTCTTTAATTTCTGTTCCACATTTACCATCCTCTGTTATTGGTTACTGAACTGACATCACAACCTCCAGACAGACCCATACATGCTCAGTCTCCCCAACAGATGTCGAAGGGTATGCATACTTATAGTTCCTGTGCTTCGCTGGTTAAACGCACTCCTCTTTCTGTCCCTCAAGCATCCAGCTCTGCTTGGACAACTATGAATTCAAACTCCTTAAATTGATGGATTGATTTAACATCAATTTTAGTGTTCTCATTCAACAGTAGGTGCCAGAGACCACAAACATCCCCTTAACCATCTTATAAACTCACAACAATTGATGCAAGCATGTCTGCTTTTTGTTGCAGAACATCCACATGCCCAGGACAGTAGATCAAGTCTTCCATTTATCAGTCATTATATAAGCAAGGCATAAGAAAAATGTACTGTAAACAAAAAGAGACATCTAAATGTGATGATGCTTGACATGGTTCTAAACCAGAAACATAAGACCAGCAAGTTTGGGACACCCTAAGAAGGCTGGCCACAGTCAGAGTAAATTGAAGAGTTTTTGGTTGCCATGAAAGACATCAAAATGTGTGATGATCACTGACTTCTTCATTTGTTGATGGCTACACTCAGAAAAAGAAAAGAGCTCCTTACTTTCATCTTCTCTGCTATTGATTCAACCCTTGAAATTGCCCCTTCAAAAGTCAATAATGCATCTGTTGGCTGTGAAAATTAAAAATACATAGCTTGTATTCATAAAACCACATATAATAAAAGTTCTCAAGACAACTACCAGAACCATGTCTTAGATTCTAATCAAGCTGCTTATTATAACAGTACAAGTCATTTATCTAAATATGAGATTCAACAAAATCTAATAGAATTAAGAAATAACAATGTGCATAATTCTTCTTTTACTGCTCTTTAGGCGCTCACCATTGACACATAACATACTCAAATGTATCAAAATATCATAATAAATTTAAAGTTACTAATAACCAAGGCAATACCATTTGCTTTGCTTTTTCCTATTTGATTCAGATTCTTCTTCTTCTGCATTCTCACTAGATTGGGATTTCGGATTCTCTAATAAATACAGCCATCTGCCTCAGATTATCAGCCCATCGCCATCAGTTTGTCTTGGGCCTTAGTGTAAGTGGGCCACCTCTTTCTTCTCAAGTTTGCATACTGGGGGCAGTTCTGTAGGATATAATTCCTATGATTTCTGCTTCCCCATTTGTGCCGACTATCTTCCCAGTAAGTTTGGCCACCCCGTGATGGTAGATCTGACATTCTTACTGCGTGCTAAATCTCGAACAGATTGGCGACCGTAGAATCGTTATCCCATTCCTCATTGTGAGGGTCGTTGAACCATGTTATCGCCTTATGGTCTGGTGCATCCGTTTTCTGAAGCATTTGTTGAGTTAGCATTCCTAGCGGACACATGCATCCGATTTCACCAAACCGTGTAGTCGCCTCTTACATGCGTGGCAGGTAACAGTGGTTCTATTCTTTACACCCCAAATTTGGCTCGGCAACCACTGGGCAGATTCAGGATTCTATAGATTATAATAACAAATAAACTTAGGATCTTAAAGGTATCTTCATATGCTGCCCCATCACTGTAAATAGTACATTTTCAGTGCTAAGAATACAGGATAGTCATGCATCTATGACACCACCTGCTAATTTTGGCATGAACAAATAGAAATGATTATTTTTTCCAGTCTTCTTCTTAACGCTCCATATCGATCACTTGTTAACCAAGCTGTGTGATTTGTATGTGATCCTAACCTAAGAGCGATTGTACTTTGTGCCAGTTATGCGCCTACAAGTAGCAGCACATCGAATTCTACGCTGCTTTTTATTTACTAGGGTAGCTTCTCTAGGTCCAACATGGCGATTTCCTACACGGGCGATTTCCTTCCAGTGATCATTAGATTAGTAGAGCTGAGGTCTCTGTAAGGCTGTAGTGTCATATCTTCTCCACCACAAAGTTTACTTTCTTCCGAACAGAAGGATGGTCATATTTGGTTCCTTAAGGCTGTATAAGTGGAGCATGACTGCAATATATGTGTTACATTGAATAATCTGTATTGGGGTTTCTGAGGACATGTCTTAAATTGGTTTGGCCAGTTATATTTGTTTTCTGGTTCTTCATCTCCACTAGATGAGGCAGAGTATCACCAGTAATATGAGTGGGCTCCTTCAAGGCTGATGGTTCTGCACTACACATACCTAGAGAGATTTCTTAGATGCGACACTGTAAAGATTTATGCAATTGGTTGCCACTATTATATAAACAGTTTGGTTGATCATACATTGTTTACCTCTACTTGTAATCAAAATTTGATTACCAACAGACAGTGCGCCATAAAGAGCAATGCTACTCTGATACAAAAACAAAAGGCCGTCCATGCAAAAGATGGGCCTCAGAAATAACAGAGGTAGTGAAAAACACTATTTATGATGCACAGAAAAATGCTCATTTTATAAATTTCTTCTTATCCTGATGTTGTGAGGTAAAGCGGGACTAGAGAAAAGAGTAATAAAAGTTGTGGCTGAGAGTACCACCAGTAGATTTTGCTGGGTTCCTTTGGGTGGAGAGTTCAGCAACTGCACCATACTGGCAGGATTCTACATGTGCATCACCACCTCATTTTTTCCAGCACTGGCATAGAAATATGTGCATGGTGTTGTAGTTTTCAAGTTTGGTTTTGACCCATGTCTGTACTTTTTGCCCTTTGCAGCCCAGCACTTCCGACAGCTTTTCTGTTCGGATGTGCTTCCCTAGTTCTTGACTATCCAAGGCCTCTCCATTGGGCTATGGTGGATTGTGGGCAATGGTGGATTGTGAGGCAATGGTGGATTGTGATCAAAGTATCCATTTCCTGGACTGCTGTTCCCAGTTGATGAGTCCCGGACTCACTTTTATGTCACCTGAGGCATTTACTAGGTATTGTATTTCCCAGCTAAAATACATCTTGTCATTAGTGACCGCGCAGATTGATCCGCTGCTGTATTGGTTATTGAAGCTTAATCGTAAAATCTAGAGGCCATTCCACCACGTGTGGAGACAATGGAGTTAGGTCACCCAGCTTTTCAGGTGAAGGATAAAGTTTATAAATTTAAGATCTTGAAACTTGGATGTCAATCAGAAAAAACATAGAATAAGCAAAGGCAGCACTTCAGATACAAAAAGGATTAAATGCAACAAATTTGTCTATGGAAGTCAAGAATATGTGCTACAAATTGTCAATACTGACACTTGAAAGCAAGTCATGAACAATAAGCAAATTAGCAGCAACATCTCTGAATGACCAGTGAATGTCACAAAGATGTAATTTTACAGAAGAATGCTGAAAATCATATGGCTACTAACATGCTGCCTTTCAGGTCGCTAGGGACAGCCAAAGGCTGATGGAGAGTGAACCATGGCAGCTAGGCTAGAAACCGGACATATCGCGAAGGATAAGCACCAGATGGTTCCAATACGCTAACCATGTGACAAACACACCCATACTAACTAAGACTGCATGAATCAGATTTCCACATGAATAAAAAGCTGTACAGAGGGATGGAGTCCCTAATGACAGCAGCAGAATTTGTGTGAAGTCTGGTACGATGTCTAAGCGGGAATCGCACGAGAGAGTATGGCTACTAAAAAACTAAAATGTTGAAGTGGCGATAGAGATCGAGTCAAAAGGAAGCCTTATTTTCAACATCAAAATTATTTTGCTGGGGCATGCATAGAATGGAATTCAGAACACATGAAGTATGAAGACAACTTGCAAAATCAATGGGGATGAAAGAGAGAAAATTGTGTACAGTTTACAACTTCATTAAGTAATAAGTTCATAGCATGGAAAATATCCACATTGACTTGACATTCAAACTTCTTCTTTCTTCTTATCGATCGCTCTTTTCGCCATATTGATCATTCTTATTGTGATATATAAACAGCCTACACCAAGAACGGGTGTGTTTCGTCACATCTTCAGCGCCATTTGGTGCTTATCCTTTGCGATGTGTCTGATTTCAGCCAGCGTTTACTGGGTTAGCTCTTTGGCTGTCCCAGCCGACCTGCAAGGCAGCAGGTTGACATTCAAATTGAAACTCAAACTGATAGTCAGTGAATATTCAGAACAGAGCGTTTTTTAAGATTCATGATAGCCAACTGATATATGATATTCTTAATATTATATAATATGACATCTTTCCCGCACTGAAAGTTAATTCATTGTAATAATGAAATGACAGCCAGTAAAAGAATAATTTCAGTAATTGTAATCATATATGTTACAACTTACAGAGTAATTTGTAAATTCCGGTTATTTCCAACCCAACTTCCTCCTTTATTTGCCCTATCTTATGCCTTCAGATATCTAAACCCCTGTGTTTCTGTTTTCATCTCATAGTGACCAATATAATTTACTGAATGAGTAAGTTGAAGTAAGTTTGTAACTAAATTGCTGAACAATCACTTCTCATTCTCTGGCACTGAATCTGAAAACTTACATGATATAACTGCCACTGGCCTCTGATGTCTTTATTGTCAAACACGAGGTAATACTGTTCGACAAATTGTTTACCAATACTATCAAAGTTAGGATTCATGGTGCGTATTTAGCAGACCACAACAAGGATTCTAAAATTGTATTCACTGACAGAGTTCAGCAGTGCAAAGTCTGTTTGTTAATAAGTTAGTTGCCGGTCTCAAACTACAGGTTTCCCCTGTGTGCAACAATACCGGAAATACCCTTTTGACGGATGCTCTAAAATTCGATCTTTACTTTTATGTGTTGTTACATTTTGAGAGTTCACAATTAATTTCGAATAAACATAATAAATCATAAATTTTTATAATTTTGCAGCTGATTTATTTAAATATTATATATCTTCTCCTTCTTCAAACGCTCCATATCGACCACTTGTAAACCACTCTTTATGATTTGTATGTGATCCGAGCCTAAGAAGAGCGATTGTACTATGTGCCTAAAGTAGCAGCATCTGATTTCTGCTACCTTTTATTTACTAGGGTAGCTTCCTAGGCCCCTATCTCAGTCACCTCTTATTCTTACGACATGCCTTGTAGGTCGCAATGTTACTATTCTTTGCTCCCCTTGCGAGCTCAGTGACACAAGGGCGACCTATGAGCAACTACTAGCATCATGCGTGTTTATATGTGAAACGTACAAACAAAAGTACTATAGTTTACAAATACATAACAGTGACGATAAACACAAGTTTCGACCAACAAGGCCTTTATCAAGCAAACGAACAAACAGGAGTGACAAATTAAAATGAAACACAAATGGACGACCAAATAACGTATCTAGGAAAATCTGGAATAAAAACGAATAACAGAAATAAATGTAACACAAAAAACACACATAAAAACTAGAAATAGAAAAACAATGAAACATCTAGTAAATATATAGCAGATACATGCAACATATACCCATATAGATTATAAAGCATGGGAAGAGAAAGATACGAACCACACCTTGTCTGTTTTTTCGTCTATTGAGTTGTTGCCTGTGCAGGACTTCCGTCTCTTCCTCCTTGATGTGTGCTCATTGTACACCTCCATACCTCATTCGGACGGACTTCAAGCTCTCCAGTTCTTTCTCGACAGGAGAACTAACCCTTTTGTCTCCACCTCGACTCTCCTTCGTCTTGCAGAACTAGTTCTAACTCTCAACTCCTTTCAGTTCAATGACCAGTTCTTTGAGCAGATCAGTGGGTCGCCATGGGTACTAAAATGGGACCCAGTTATGCTTGTCTATTCATGGGTCATCTTGAGCACCTAGTATGGAATTCCTATGATGGCCTCTTCCGTCTGTTATCATAGATACATTGATGATTGTATTGGCATTACCGATGTGCCTGAAGCCGATTTGTCACGCTTCATTAATTTCATTAATGTCTTCAATCCGGCTATTCGGTTTACATCTCACATCTCTACCTCTTGTGTCAACTTTCTACATCACTATCACTATCAGCCTATCCACCATCACTACATCAGTATACTACAAGCCTACTGATGAACATAGTTTTCTTCTTTATACCTCTTCCCATTCCCAGGCGTGTCGTGATTCTTTACCATTCTCTCAACTCTTGCGCCTTCGTCGCCTCTGTAGCGAGGACGACGATTTCCTCGATAGAGCTCACGAGATGCTGGATTTCTTTCGTAAGCGCTTATACCCGGATAAGGTGCTTGCTTCTGCTATGCGGCTCGTTCAGTAAATTTCTCGCCAGAGGCTCTCTCAACCAGCATAGAACTTCAATTCTGACAGGGTGAAACTTGTCTTAACTTTCCACCCTCATGGTTCCCTTGTGAAGAAAGTCTTATTCCGTCATCTCTCCATTCTTCAGTCTGATCCTGATACACGTTCAATCTTCCAACACTATCCTTTGGTGGCGTACAGACGGGACAGAAGCCTTAGGATATGTTAGTTCATCGCCTCAAGCCAAACATCCAGATCATTTTGGCACCATCCAGTGTGGCCGTCGGCGCTGTAACACTTGTGCTTATGAATACAGACCCGCACGGTGTCTTTTCCAAAAAGCCACGTTCGTTGTTGAAGACAGTTTCACGTGCGAGTCCGTAATATTATCTATGCCATTATCTGCAAGCGGTGCAACAAGGCCTATATTGGGGAAAACCCGGGAGGAGACTCAGTGACCGATTCGCCAACACCGCGATATACGCCAATGCTCTGTGACCCTGTAGCTACCCATTTCAATGTACTGGCCTTCAGGAGCTTGCGATGTCAGGTCACAACCATCCGATCATGTTCCTCCCGATGATCGTAGTCGATTTGCTCTGGAGAATCGGGTTTTATTTCTTTGTATGGTACCGCACCACGCGGCTCAACGTATTACATTCTTATGCTTCTTAGTACTTTCTCTTCCCATGCTTTTAATCTCTATGGGTATATGTTGCATGTATTACATTCTTATGCTTCTTTGTACTTTCTCTTCCCATGCTTTATATGGGTATATGTTGCATGTATTCAAGTTATATATTTACTAGATGTTTCATTGTTTTTTTTTTCTATTTCTAGTTTTTATGTGTGTTTTTGTGTTACATTTATTTGTTATTCGTTTTATTCAGATTTTCCTTAAATACGTTGGTATTGTCGTCCATTTGTGTTTCATTTAATTTGTCCTCCTGTTTGTTAGTTTGTTTATAAAGGCCTTGTTGGTCGAAACGTTGCTGTTTATCGTCACTGTTTATGTATTTTGTAAAACTATAGTACTTTGTTTGTACGTGTTTCACTTTTACCAAGTTTTCTCATTTTCCCCCCTTTTCATGTTTATATTGCGTGTCATTTATATAGTCGATGAAAAATTTTTTTTCAAGATAGCGTATTCTGTTACGCTGGTCGATTTCCTAACAAAAAGGAAAAAAAAGTGACATTTAAAGAACCTCATCCAGGACGTGTATTGGAAAAATTTTACCCCTTTGAACAAATGGGTAATGTGTTTAAACCCCCAGCCCCCCTTTTTTCCCAGTTTTCCTGGTCCCAAAAAATTGAGACTGGGTCGGCCACAGCCAGCTAAAACATGGGCCTCGGACTCAGGTAACAAATTAGGGAAAATCAAAACCCCACCGGCCCGTGACCCCCTTTTCCCAGTATTTTGTATTTTAAACAAATTCTTTTAAAAAATCACAAAAAAATGCTAAATCAAAGTTATATTATCAACAATTTAAATTTTTAACAATAAGGAATTTATGAATTTTTTTCCCAATAAAAAATTAGACTCTTTTGGGGACGTCTCCACATGGGGGGTGGGTTTAACGCGAACAGGTCTTGTCTTCCCCTCTTTTGGTGTGCATTCTGCCTATTTTTTGTCTATTTCTTAATGTTTCCTCTGTCCCCTAAACCTTTTCCCTCCAACATTTTCCCCAAAGTATCTATCTATTTATATGTCCAACATATTTGACGTGTTTTGATCTCCTTGAAAAATTTCCCTCAGCCCTAATCTTTTACTACTTTTAATTTTGAATGCGTTTCGCTCAGTTTTCTTAAATTCTATCTGAAAACATTTTTTCTTTTTTGCTGGTTCAGTGGCCATGTGACTTATCATAAAAAAAGAGATCTTCTTCTTTGTGTTCGTTCTTTGCCCAATTTAATCACACTTTGTGATATGTTTGATTTTTGCCAAAAACTTATACGTTCCTTGGTTTTTAGGCCCTAAACCAAAGACGTTTCCCCGTTTGGACACCATTCGATGTCGAAACCTTTTTGTCGCCTCTTACGACATGGGTGGCGGTAACGTGGTTCTATTTTTTCCCCCCAAAATTTTGGGGCCCCGTAACCACTCACAAAAAGTATGAATATATGAAATATTGTTAATTTATCTTATATTTATTTGTTTTGATTTTTTTGTTTATCTCTATTGTAACCCAGTTCTTTAACTTTGTTGTTATGATAACGGGTTAACCACATTACGTCTTTTTATTGATAGTCAATATAAAAAAACTTAAATTGTTCCAGTTTCTCTGCTTTTATTCTTGATAATATGTTTGCTAAGATACTTCAAAATAAAAAGCAGAATGCTCAGGGAAATCACCCAAAAGATAAAAAACATACTATGCAAAAAACCCTTGTCAGTTGCGTTGAAAAGGGTAATCAATGCTAAATGGAAAATACTTTTTTTGGCGTTTCTGCCTTTGCGTTGGGGAGAATCAAAGGCTGGGCAAACAGTACACAAAACTGGACGGCAGGCAAACAGGTGTAAAAAAAAAAAAGACTGAACCTGGGCAGATGACGCTCAAAAACCCCGGGGGGAAAGGTTGTCAATGGGCAGCTCCCCTAAAAAAAATGCAATCTGCTCCCCAGTCGCCGGGGGACCCCCAAGGCTGACGGAGGCAAACCTAGTAAACGCTGGCAAAAACCGACACATCGCCGAAGGATAACACGAGCTCAAATGACGATAAAGTCGAAATACCCCCACTAATGCTGCATGAATCAGATTTCCATATGAATAAGAATTTTGGGAAATCGGTACATCTCAAGCGGTGATCGCGTGAGAGAAAAATCAGGCAGACGATGGGGGAAGACGGGGCGCCTACAAACCGGCATGGCATTGATTGAATTTTTATTCCTAGTCTTTTTATTATCATATTTTTTGTGGGTGAAAAAAACAGTTCAACGGATCCCTTGCAGCGCTGAAATGTTAAAGTTTTTCATAAACTGTTGATTGAAGAATAGTTGTCTACCTACCCCCTATCGCAAATTGCTCTTTTGGTACTTAAAAATTTAAAAATATTTCCTATAAAAATACCACAATCAAATTGTATCATGAAAACAGAATATTCCGTATCATTGGTTGAAATTTTGATGTTTGTCTGTATAACAATGTATGTCTTTTTCTTGTTTGCTAATTGCCGGTAACTGGTTTCTCAGAACTTTTTTTCCTTTATACCCGGTTTGGAGACAATCATGGCAAATTTTGAATTCTTTGGGACTATTTGGTCGATATTGTATTGGACTTATGAAACAAATTTGCCAAACTTGAATCCAGAAATGAAGTGGTAACACCGCTGACTCATGGGAAAGGGGTAGGTGTTCTGACTGAGCACAGGTTGTAGATCTGTCTGTCTCAAACTGAAATTTAAACTCTTCTTTCTCGTATACTATCCCCCCAAACAGCGTCAGGTCAGAAGGGAATTTCTAAAAGGGGCCCCTATATGCCTTCGTGATAGTCTCTTTTCGCCTCTGTTTCTCGGGTCCATCTTTGCTTGGCCCGTTTTTTCTTTGTACCCATTGTATCGGACATTGCTCTTTGTGTGCACTGTCTGATGGTAATCTGTTCGTGACCAACCAAATTTTTGTTTCTTGTAAGTCTATACTGATTTGTCCCCACTTTTTCCTGATGCCCTCACCCTCAACGGGTCTCTTTTTACACCCAGTATTCTGCTAGACACTTCATCTCTGTTGTCACTATTTTTCTTCTATCGTTTGTTGTCAGCGCCCAGGTTTGCTGGTAACAAAGGGGAAGAAGATTTGTCAGCCCCAGGTTTGCTTTTTAACATAATGTGGGAAAAAAGATTGTTTGAAATTGCTTTTTTTGTTTCAGGTGACTTTCATCACAATTTCCCTTTTTCCCTATCTTTTATTTGTTTTTTTATCTGTGTTGAATTTCATTATTATTCTTCATTTGCTGAAAAAAAAGCTTTGGTATGAAATCTTTTTGATTTAGTAGGTGTTTTGATGGGTATTGGTTGCTTTTCCCCTCTGGGAAATTTATTATTTTTGTTTTGTGTGTTTTCTCATGTTGTATTGTTACATGCTAACTGGAGTCTGTTGATGTTTTTGTGGGTGTTCTTCTTTGTTGATATGATTGCCTGATGTTCAAAAAAAAATTCATTTAAAGTTCTCAGGGTTTCCCTTTGGTGTGGGCCCGATGTGGGGATATCGTGATGAATGCAGCGGGGATATCCCCCTTGTCTTTCTGACCCAGTGAAACTTTTCTGTAATCCTGTATTTGTTCTAATTTACATTGGTGTCAGTATAAATGTTCTTGCAAAAGGGTTTATTAGGTGTTCATTAACCCCCCCGGTTGTTATATTTTCCCAAAATTTTTTGCCCTTTCCGGTGACCTTTTTTCCCGATCTACAAAGAAAACTACTTTTATAAAAATATTAATAAGACTACTATAATAACAGTATGTATAAGTATAACTTGTTCTAAAAGGGAAGAAGGAAGGCTGGCAACTAGGGCTAACAACTCCTTGAACTTTTTCTAACACATTATGTTATCAAGTCAGTGTTTGGGATAGATCAGCGAATGATCTGGAAAGAAGAATATAACAATGTGATATCTATTCGATTACTCATGGTTGATTTAAGTTTTTAAAGTTTCTTTTTTTGGGAAAGATTTAATAAGTAAATTTTTTTGGGGTTTTTCCCTGTTGGGGGCAGTAGACACGGGTAGTAGTGTACTACTAGTCTTGGTGACTCTTAACTAGTTTTTGTAGTAGTTACAAGTAGTTATTTTATAGTGTATGGGAAGTTTGGGGGGCCCCAAAATTTTGGGGGGTTAAAAATAGAATCTGTTACCTGAAACATGTTGAAAGGGGACTAAGGAGGTTTGGGTGAAAAGGATCCCTGTCCTAAAAGTGTGAAGTCTTGCGTTTAACCCCCTACCTTTCAACGTATACCCCTTCTTGGAAAAATCAAAAATATCACAAAAAGTTATTAAAATTGGTCGTAAAAAGACCAAAAAGAAAAGAAATATGATGTATACCCCAGATGACATAAAAAAAAAACCCATAAAAAGATTACAAGAACAAATGGGGGGAGATAACCCAACTCAACAAAAAAAATTATCCTGCTCCCCTCAATAGAAAACAGATGAGGGTTTTCATCATCCCGCTACAAACTGGGCACAAAATTTAGGTACCATATATCTAACAAGTACAGGATTTGTCCTGTGTTTCTCTGGTACCCAGTTGAGGCTGCTTGCTGTTGTAAAATTTCCCCTTCCTCGTTAAATCCACTTCCATGGTTCTTTCGTGTTTACTGAAATTGCAATAGAATCGTCACACTTTTGGAATGGTACCAATTAAAATTTTTAAGTCTGAAACATAGTAATAAGTCAAAAAGTCACAACGGGATATGATTATATATACTTTTGGGGTTGGGTTAAAGAAGTCTATATTTAGTCATATTGAAAAAAAGTAAATAAATACAAACATATATAATAAATGTTTTTCTAAAACACTTATCATTTCATTGCAGTTGAAGAAGGTTTGCTTTACAAGATCAAAAATTTTCCCCTATTCGGAATATATTTTTGGGTAGGACTTTTTTGATTTTCATATTTTAAAAATAATACTTGGGTTTATTTTTTGGAATCATTCATAACAAAATCCTTATTGGTTCACTATTTTAGCTAACTGATCCCCCTTAAAAACTTATTTTTTAACTAGTCATTGTTGTCTTCTTGTGCACGTCAAACAATACTATGGTTTTCAAAATACAGAAACAGTGCGATAAACAGACGTTTAAAAAAGCCCCTTTTTAAAAAAAAAAAACTACAAACAAGGTTATAGTTTTTCAAAAAAACAAAAAATTTGGTGAAACATTTTTTTATCTCACTTTCTGTATTTTTAAACTATAATTCCTTTTTTTCGTTATATTTTTCCAAGTTTGGTCTTTCCCCCTTTTTTATAGTTGTCTTCTTAAGTTTTTAATTATTGTCCCCTTTGGCATGTTGTATTAATTGCTATTCTTTTTAATTCAAAGGAAAACATTGAAGACCCAACAAATTGCTGACTGGCATTGTTTTGGGAAACCCCTGGGAAAGAGGGTTGGGAAAAGGCCTAAAAAACCAGGGGAAGTGAGCTGGAGACTGATGTTCATTTTGGGTGCCACCCCGACAAAAATGGGAAAAAACCCAATCCCCACCCCGGGATTCGACTTTTTTAACAAATTTTCAATGATGTCTTTTTTTAAAAAGGGGAAAAATTTTTAAAAAAGGGAGTCCCGTTGTACTTCGTTCTGCGGATCTCTCCAAAAAGGGGGATCTAGCATAAATCGGGAAACATATTGTAAATCCGTTGTTGACGATTTTTGGGGTGATTTTTTAAAAAAAAAAAAGATTTTCAAAAGGGCCGGGGTAGCTGATGAATAAATGTCAAATGACTCTTATTCAGACTTTTTGATGATAGTGATAAAACGGTCTGAATGTTCCCCAAATTTTAACTTTGATTCACGTGACAATGTTTATAGATCGTGAGATATTCCCGGGGACAAGTGATGCCAAACACCTCCAAAAAAAGGGCACTTCATACTGTGGATAGGTATGGGGGATGCCAATATCAGTTCACAATAGCTTGTGGATTATGAAGAATATACTCTCATATAACAGGTTGGGGCTCATTAATATAACACAATTCCCTAGTTTAAAAATTCTAATTTATTAGTTTATTTTTAATGATTTTTTTAAAATGTCACCCCAAAAAATCATGCCCAAATAAGGCGCGGCAGTTGGGGACCCTAAGTAGTTAAAGTGCTCGGCCTGCGCTGTGAGGGGGCCTCATATCGGGTTGAACCTACTTTCCCGGGATTTTTTCGAGTCCCCCGGTCTTACTCAGGCGATCGTAGTACCTCTGAAGTGGGAAAATCTCCCGATGGGGAAGGATACTAATTAAATACATTGGACCACGGGTGCCAGTGAAAATTTACAATGTCGCCTTTTCTGCCATTTAAAAAAAAGGGTAAAGCGTTTTAAAAAAATCATTTTCAGAGATAAAACCCTCAGTTGAAGCGGAAAAAGAAAAAAAAGAAAAAAAAAAAAAAAGCGCGGCAGTGGGCCAATTTGGTTGAAAATGGCGGCAGCAAAAGTGTTGGATAGGCGAGATGGGGAAAAAATTTGAAGGCTGGCAAGAGAGAGGAAGGGCTGGAAGAAAACATGTGCTCCGTTTGGAATTGAAGGGTGAAGAAGAAGATATTGATTCCCAACCACACTTCCCAAGGGTGTAGACTGGGAAACTTGACAGCTCTAGCTCACCTAGGATGAACTCTCCTAGGTCAGTTTTAAATATTTTTGCATCCTACATATAGAGCGAACCGATTGAAATAGTCATAAACTGGATGGTCTGGCCTACAGGTTTGTAGGTGTCTAACTGACACAATGAACTCATGTTCTAAGGCACAAATCACATATCGACCACAAAGAGTGTTTAACAAATGGTTGGCATAGAGCATAAGAGGATGAAGATGAAAAACATTAATTCCAGATTAACAAGAAAATGAATTCACAAATTTCAGAATAGCAACACTTTTAAGATTACATTAAAATTATTCTGAACAATATCTTCTTTGTTTCTATGCTGAATCAGACTCCATTAGCACTGAGGGGACTGAAGATTGCCTACTACAGTCCATGGGGTGTGAAAGGTTTTTTTGTGGTATGTGGCTTCGACAATTTAGCTTTATTGCTTATAAAATTTGAATTTTTAAATATTTATGTTGCTTAGTATAAGTTTATTTATTACATCGATCAGGAAATGGGCAAATTACTTAGTATCTTCTTCTTCTTTCTTTTGTCATCACACTGCTACCGGGTTGTTGCCCAGTGTAGGTGTTTTCTGTTTTGTCTTGTGCTGTTCTGGTGGCTTGTGTGATTGTTATCTTTGCTCTTTCACAGGATTCTGCTCATCTAACCATCTTTTCCGTGGTCTTCCTCTTGCCTTCTTTCCGATGTTCTGTTTTAGAAGACTCTGTATACTGTGAGTTTGAATCATTCTTATTAAGTGGCCAAACCACTTCATTCTTTGTTTATCTATGTAAATATATACTTAGTATATATATATATATATATTCTCTTTCTGTACATATTCTCTCTCTATATATATTCTCTCTCTCCCCTCTCTCTCTCTCTCTCTCTCTATATATATATATATATATATATATATATATATATATATATATATATATATATATATAAAAATATTTTTAGTCACCCTAAAAACGATCATGCCCAAATAATAGCGGCAGTGAGCCAGACTTGGTTGAAAAATGGCAGGCAGCGAATATACATATACTTTCTTGAAAAATTAACAGCAATAAACTCTTAAAATTACATTGAAACTCTTACTGCATTCAAAAGAAGAGTCAGGCCAGTTTGAATAAGAAATGAAACACTCTTCAGCACAACCATGGCAGCAAAGAATACATTTCACACCTGGACTTTGAGTGCTGCCCATCCAACTTATAGTCTAGATCTGCTCATAGTGATTTCAGCTGTTCCCAAAACCAAGGGCCAGCACTTCAGCTGTATGAAGAGTTGAAGTCTGAAGTGAGGAAATGGTTTCAAAAATTTTTGTATGAAGGGTTTCAAAAATTAGTACAGCATTGAAAAAAATGTTTTGGCTTGCGTGGTGATTTTGTAGAAAAATAATTGTGCAGCTTTGATACTAAGGGTCGCCAGGTGGTTCGGGGCCCAAAATTGGGGTGTAAAGAATAGAACCACTGCGACCTGCCACGCATGTCGTAGAGCGACTAGGAGGTGTGGCTGAAATCGAATGCAATGTCTAGCGTGTAGAAGTCATGCGTTTAGGGGCCTACCAAACCAATGTGCAACATATACACGTTCTTGGCAAAGATCAAACATGTCACAAAGAGTGATTGAATTGGAATCGTACAGAGCGAATGCAAAGAAAAGAAGATACTAAGGGTGTAGGTATATTTCTTTTCATATTTCATTAAAATATAATTTCTCGTTCATTATCTGTATAAATGAAGGCAAACATTTCATCCACCATCCTATGTATTTATATCAAGGATCGGGTAAATTGCCTAGTATATTTATATTTTTATTACATGTGCGGAGTAGGAACTTACTTCAAATAGAGTAAATATTAAAACTGGCGGTATTAAAGGATAACAAAATAATCTCACCGGCAATTGCATCTCTGTCTTTCCCTTGTCTATACACTAGGGTGTCATCAGCAAAGAACAGAGTTCTACCTCTGCCATCGAGTTGTTGTTCTGTGATTGACACCGTGTATATATTGAATAAGGGGAGAGAGGAGAGCCCTGTGGCAATCCGGAATGTACAGTCACCGGTTCAGAGAACCAACCACCACATCGCAGTACAACCTTCTTTTTGAACAGTGCAGCAGCTATCCATCTTATGTATAGAGGGTGCACCTGGAGTTTGATAAGCTGGTGCATAAGATAATCATAGGGCACTCTGTTGTATCGTCTTCCAAGTCCACCATTGCTGCACATGTTTCAATACCTGCATGAAAATCCTCGAAGACATCATAGGCGAAGACCGCAGCATTGCACCATGTTTCTTTCCCAGATCTGTAACCTCCTAGAGTGGGTGGGAAGATATGGCAGACTTTCGAGTCCCATGCCAGTCGACGTGCACGATTTTCTCAAGAAACTTGCCTGTCGTCTTTTGCAATGCAATGATTCTGTAGCCGGCTATCTGAGAGTGATCTTTGTTGGGCTCGGCAATGGTAGTAGGTAGCTATGAGCCAATCCTCCCTGATCTCACCGTCCTGGATGCTGATGTTGAATTCTTTTACAAGTTCCTCGATGTCGTCTTTTAATAAACCACTAATATCCTTGTATCGAATGCCATAAGGCCCTGGGCAGTGCTTCAGACGTTTTCAGTGTTGTCCTGATGACCTCCGCAGTTATACACAGCTCTTCATCCAACACAACAGCGCTGCAAAGCTCTTCTATAGGCCCTGTGTCATGAGTCTTTCTGCCTGCGTCATTGTGGTCCGTCTGCTGTATGTTGTGTTGGAGGAGAGCAGTACCCTTATTTTCGTCTGACTACTGCCAGGCGAGTCAGTGCTTGGAAATCCTGGATGCATTCAGTCTTGCAGTACCATTCATGCTGGTGGAATCTCCAGAACGTCGACAGGGACTTCTCAGCGCACACCCACTGCAGAATTCATCCATGCGACACTCTTAGCCAGATTTGCACATGCTTTAAAGGACACAGTTTTCTCTTCCATGTCTTTTTTCAGACCCTTGGTATGTGCAGGTGTGTGAAGGGCCCTTTGGCCTTCTGCCACATTTAACTTGCCTCTTGATCCATAGACTTCATCGACCATGTCATTCCACCATGGTGCTGTGTCAGATTCCTCTGTTTATTGCGATGTGGTTTGATTTTACTGCGCCTGATCTTGCTGATAGTATCACACCCTGCTGTGTCATACTGAAAACTGTGCGCGTGTATTTTGTGCTCCCATGTTCTGCGTTTTTCGACCAGGATCATGCATGGACAGTGTGAGATACAGAGGGAACTCGACCGCATCACAGACTGGTGTGATGTCTCTGGTGCACTAGTTAACCCTACCAAAGCAGCAGTGACATGGTTCTCACTCAACAATCACACCGTTAACGCATGTGCGCCTAGTGTGAAACTTTGCGGTATTGTATCCTGGATTTTCCGACCATGGAGTATAGACTCAAGATAGCTAGAGCCCGTGCCTATCTCAAAATAAGTGCCAAAAAGGATCACCCTTTGCATGAAAAGCTCAGCACCAGTGGTGGAAATCGGCTAAAGCGGGGCAAGTCATGGGTTGGCGTGCCGCGAATACTGATTCAGCTGGTATGCGGGCTCAATAATATCGACAATGGTGAAGAATGGATACCGATGCCTTCAATATACTGGAACACTTTTTCAACCATCATTAAATTTAACAATGGTTGCAGAGAGAAACCCTGGCGTTGAATGCAGATGTCAAAGCCATCATCGATGAAAACTGCAATGCAGGCGCGTTGTGATCTACGGATGGATCGGTAGTTCGTCACGAAAAATCTGCATGGGCCTTCTCTGCAAGCTCATGTGGCAGAATGTTCAAGGAAGCCAGTGGTGCATTTAGTATGACAAAAGCAGCATGACAATGGAGGTACTGGCGGTGACCAATGCACTACTCTGGCTAGTCACAAAACTACACTCATGCATGCATTCTGAGTGATTCATTGTGTATGATCCGAAGGTGGAGCGGTTCGGTGCGCAGGCAATGGACTGAATCACTGCAGGCGTCAACAATTTGCAGAATCAGTCTTGTCTTTGTTCCGGGGAACATGGGTGTCGTTGGCAGTGAGAGAGCAGACAGGCTGGCTGGCTCTACCGCCATATCAGAGTGCCAGCCAATGGACAGAGCTGACATCGTGAGCGGCCTCATAGGCGTGGCGCAGAGAAGATCTTCATCTAAACCAATCCACGTCAACTACTAGACTGCGAGAGCTGGATTTGAAGATTTGTGTGGCAAGGAAAGAACAGTGCAACAGGTATACGAGTAGGCTCATCAATCAAATAGAACTGGTACGGTCAGTCGCTGGACGCTGTTGGAAATATTGCGAAGAGATCAGAACACCTATGGACATGTCCGGAGTGCAATGAAAATATTCCAAACTGAAACTGAAACAAATAATATCTTATGCCAAGTGCGCTTTACATATGTACCAGTTGAACAAGATCAACTTATTCAACATCTCTAGTTCTCAACAACAGCAATATTTCTTTAAATTAATGGTGTAATAAATATTCTATTTTTCTTGGCCATTGGTTTATTGATTTGTTTCTAAAATGTCTTTTCTAGTTGATTGATCTCTTTACAATGGTGTTCCTCTACAAGATAGCAGTCAAATTCAAAGAACATATGGTAAGCATACTTATAGGTAATATTTGTCAGCCTCCTTTATTATGATTTCAAAATAACTTGTGTTCTTGTGGACTAAGCTGAGAGATTGAACAAGACATTCTTCATCAAGACATTTTGAATCATCATCCTCATCATCAATTCTCATCGTGGCTTTCTAGTCTATTGAACTGCCAAGGGTTCTTTTTCGTGCTCATTTAACATGGGACCTAGTTTTTTCGTCCCTCTAATAGGATAGGAACTCGTTCATCTACACTGAGATCTCCCTTTTCCCCCCCAGCTGGTGTACCAGACCTCCCATAAATTCTATTCTATGGAAATCTGTTCTAGCCTTAGCATT
>JADZMA010001199.1:0-23757 GCA_020796225.1 Arion vulgaris
TTTCTAACCTATGAAGTATAGGCCTGATGTGTTTGGGATTTTTACCCTGATGCTGCTCTGGCATTGTGTTGCCGAACCTAATCTGGGAATTCCTAGGGCACCTAGCAATGTCCCAGGCACATTGTTCGCCTGTGCACATTCTTTGAGAACCTGTATTACTATTTTGAATATATTTTATTGAAAGCGTCTCAGAGTGAGATCAATTTAATTTTGTTAGGACATGGTCACAAACGAAATGTAAACAATTTTATTTTATTTAAGCTTAATTTTTCCTTCTTTTCATTTTGCTTGAAATTATCTTTATATATATATATATTGAGTGTTGCTCTCTTGTATCCTTCCTTCCTTTCGTTTACTTGAAATATTGTCTATTATTCAATTTGCCTCTTGTATCCTTCCTTCCTTTCGTTTGCTTGAAATATTGTCTATATATTCAATGTTGCCTCTTCTATCCTTCCTTCCTTTCGTTTGCTTGAAATATTGTCTATATATTCAATGTTGTCTCTTATATCCTTCCTTCCTTTTGTTCACTTGAAATATTGTCTATATATTCAATATTGCCTCTGTATCCTTCCTTCCTTTCGTTTACTTGAAATATTGTCTATATATTCAATTTGCCTCTTTATCCTTCCTTCCTTTCGTTTGCTTAAATATTTTATATATTCAATAGTTGCCTCTTTATCCTTCCTTCCTTTCGTTTACTTAAATATTGTTATATATTCAATGTTGTCTTCGTATCCTTCCTTCTTTGTATTGTGAAATATTGTCTATATATTCAATGTTGCCTCTTGTATCCTCCTTCCCTTTAGTTCTGCTGTGTAGAATATTGTCTATCATATTCAATGTGTCTCTTCTATCCTTTCCATCCTTTGTTTCTATAAATATTTTTGATATATTAAAATTGCCTCTTCTATCCTTCCTTCCTTTCGTTGCTATAAATTTTTTTGATATATTCAATATTGCCTCTTCTATCCTTCCTTCTTTCTTTTTCTTGAAATATTGTCATATATTCAATGTTGCCTCTTGTTAAATTTCAGTCTTTGTGCTACGAAGTCTGTGTTTTCTGTCCAGTGTTGTTTCACTGGCTGAGTTGCCTCATTATATCTATCGGATCAATCTTGGAAGTATATGGTCTGCTGTCTGTCCCCATAGTAATTTCCCAATCTTAAACTTTGTATACATATTTCTGCAAGTCGATTGTGTCCTACAGCAGACAAACTGTTCTAATCTGCTCATATTTTGCTCTTAGCATTATTGACTTTCTGATTTATTTAATCATCCTTTTATTTTGGTGATAAGTTACTGGTACATTTAGTTGCTCACTGCAGCACCTTCCTTGGCCACTCTGCCTCCTCTTCTCATTTTCTGATATTCCACAGTGAGACTGTAGCCACTGCATGGTCAAGTTACACAGTGTAGAAAGTAGGACATGGCAGTTTTCCATATTGGATATCTGCTCTTGCATCTGTCAAAAATACAAAAGGTTGTGAATCACACTTGGTGTTCAACACATTCTCAGTTACCACCTTGATTGTCTGCATTTCTATCATCTATAATTATACATTCTGCACAACACATTCTCAGTTACCACCTTGATTGTCTGCATTTCTACATCATAGTTACATCTCACAACACATTCTCAGTTACCACCTTGATTGTCTGCATTTCTACATCATAGTATTTACATCTCACACAGCACATTCTCAGTTACTTCACCCTTGATTGTCTGCATTTCTACATCATAGTTATACATCTCACAACACATTGTTAGTTACCACCTTGATTGTCTGCATTTCTACATCATAGTTATACATCTCAACACATTTTAGTTACCACCTTGATTGTCTGCATTTCTACATCATAGTTTCATCTCACAACAGAGATGAAGAGTCTACACAGAATGCTGGGAGTATCAAGAAGAGGCCAGTTTAGAAATAAAGTGAGGACCACATCAGTACTGAGCTTCATCAAGAAACAACAAATTAAATGGCTCCTGCACATAAGTAGATAGTGCGCCTCAAAGAGTAATGCTACTCCGATACAGTGGATACAAAGCAAAAAGGCTGTCTATGCAAACGGTGGATTCAGAGATATCAGAAGACTACGAAAGACACTGTTTATGAAGCGCACACAAAAGCATGATCTAGAAATCTCTTATCCTGACGCTGTGAGGAAAAACAAGATTAAAGAAAAGTAGAAGTTTAATACTTATAGTTTAATTTTTGTTTCAATCACTGACACTTTTGTTCATTCTGTGTTAGACAAAGTTTGTTCTATAGACTCTATTATGACAAAGTTTGTTCTATAGACTCTATTATGACAAAGTTTGTTCTATAGACTCTATTATGACAAAGTTTGTTCTATAGACTCTATTATGACAAAGTTTGTTCTATAGATTATTATGACAAAGTTTGTTCTATAGACTCTATTATGGGTTCCTTCTTCTTTCCACAGAAAACTAGGAAACTTCTAGAGCGCCTTATTCAATTCTCAGATGGCCGTTTACTCAATGTGGTAGTATATCATAAGCTAGGCATTCTTCTACTGCGGAGGTGACATTGTTGGGTCTCTTACAACCTCCTAATCTTCTTCTTGCATTCACTTGCTATGAATTCAGGCATAGCCAGGGCATCTGGTATAGTGCTCTTTGTTAATTTTTACATGTAGGCCTACTTTCCTTTTTATCAGTGTTCCCCCCATACCCCGACTTAAGAGGTAACAACCTCTTAGTTTTACTGACAATGAAATGGTAGATTCCCTGAAATGAGAAAGTTATCGTCAATATAAGAAAAAGGTAATCATTTTTTGGTAATGTGATGAGGAAAGGAGGTTTAGAACACATTGTGACATCCGGTAAAATCGAGAGAGACAAGACGGGGAGATAGAGAGAAAAATTTTGGATAGCCTGACTGGCATGGTGAGCGTCAACATCGGGCGATAGCAAATGCCAGAGTCTGGAGATCCATGTTCGCCATGCCAGCGGCATGACACCTGATGATAATAATGAGATTCCCAGCTTAGCGGCCATGTCTATGACATCAGCAGGCTTAACTCCTTGTGGACCAGGAGCCACACTAAGGGACGTTTTTACTCTAAATGACCTTGCCCCGGTCCACTAAGAGTTAATCATGGTTAAGATTATTGCCTGCTTAATAATAATGTTTTTTAAATTTTTCCCTTTCAGCGAAACTAGTTTTAAATTTGTCACAATAATAACATCCCAAATTTGATCCACAAAAAAAACAGCAATTGGGTCCAAAAGTATAAACCATATGTCTTGAATTCCATCATTTTAATTTACATTTGATATCATATATCATTTACTCTCAGGAATTATCATTATTTTGTTTGGCTTTGTAAATGGTTTTAGTTGTATTTTTTTGCATGTATATTTCATGTCTCTCCACTGCCTATTTCAGGTTCCCAATTATTTCTTGAAGATTTGATCATAAGTGTTGTGTGTTACCTTAAATTAGTGACTTTTGAGGGGTTTTTGTGTGTGTGTGATTTTTTTGTGCTGAAATAAAATATATACAATTTGAAATAGAATAATTAGCAAATTATCCAAGAGTCCTCGGTTCGCTCCCTTGTGAAGCCGTCTGGGAAATTTTCCGATCCTGATCTCAGTGTAGGGGAGATCGAGTTCCTAGTCCTACTGAAGAAGGCGATAAAATGTAGGTCACATGTTCATGTTGAGCACATAAAAGAACCCTTGGCAGTTCAAAATCGAGAAGAGCAGGCTGGAAAGTCCTGGCAAAATTCATTAGAAAGAATACTTCTTCTTCGGACGCTCCATATCGACCACCTGTCAACCACCCTGTGTGATTTGTATGTGATCTGAGCCATGGCGATTGTATGTTGTGCCAGTTTGCGCCTAAAACTAGGTCAGCACATCTGATTTCTGCACTGCTTTTTGTTTACTAGGATAGCATCCCTAGGGCCTATATCGATCATCTCTCACCCCCATGCATTGTAGGTGGCAGTTTTCTATTCTGCTTCCCTTGCGGGCCCCCGGCACCACACAGGGGGAAAATAATACAAATTCCTACAATCAACATCTTCTAAATTACATTGGGGACCCTTGCTGGTGCTACAGAGTTTGTGCACTGCCACTGAGATCTTCCTGTTTAAGAAAGAGATTGAGAAACATGGTTACTCACTGCAGTTCAATATGATGGTCCCATCAATCAATCAGAGGCAGGACAAAAAATTATTTATAAGTGATAAGCTATTTGAAAAAAATATATTATGATACTAATTCATATATATAAATATATTTCAAATTTATCAACTTTATTACTGCCTGTAGACGCTTTTTGGGGGGAGTGTAAGACAGGGGAAAAAGAGCCAGAGAAATTTAATTGCCACATGGCTGGGGCAGTCTCCTTGAATATGCTCAGGTTCACATTTTCTTTTTAAGCCTCCGCCAGAAAAATCCTTGGCCGTATCGGGTTTTAATTTCCCAGACCGCGGGCTCTAGCGCCAACCTCAACTGGGTACCAGACAGGCTCTGGAAGTAAAGGGGGCCAGCGTGGTGCTGATCACATCACACATTGTGTGCCGCGGTCAATGATTACAGGTCTACACTTTTGCCCTATACACGAGGTATGAAAGGGGTTTCCCTTTTCTTACTTTTACCAGGGTTGAAACGAGTCTCCTGCATGGAGCCACGCTCTAATCTATTCAAAGATGCTCCCTCATGACATGTCAAATGTCATTTACTGTTAAGTCTAACTTTCATCAATTCATCTGACCAATAATAATAAATATGTGCTTTCATTTCTTGATTCCATTTTTCTTCTTAATCTCACGAATTATATTTTGCATGCCATATCATCGTCCACATTTTCATTGACAAAAATAACTCTAATAAAGACATTAATAATCATTATTTTGTTGTGTCGTCAGCATTGCTGAAGTTATCATGTTCTGTATGAAGCCATGTTTTTTTTTTTCAAATAAAAAAGATGTAAGGGAAAAAAAAGAAATAAAATAAAATATTGTACAAATAAGTCACGTTTTGTTGTTGTAAATGTTTGTTTCTATATTAAACCAATATTTCTGTATGGCAGCAACTCATGGACAATGAACAAACAATCAATAAAATCATTGGAAGCCACAGAGATGTGGTTTTACAGAAGAATGCTGAAAATTACATGGAGAGCGAAGAAAACAAATGAGGAGGTTTTAAATCAGGCCTGTACACAAAGAAACCTTATTAAAAGAATAAGAATCGGACAATCAAGGTTCTTCGGACATATAATGCGAAGAGAAGGTTTAGAACATTTGGTGACTACAGGTAAAATTCAGGAAGGAGAGATCGTGAAAGACAGAGGGAGAAGATGTTGGATAGCTTGACATGGATCGACGTCAGAACTGATTACATGCACCAAGCAAAAAGAGTTGTGGAGAGACATGATCACCTACGCCGGCATGTCACTTGATTGATTGAAATACTTGTGTATTTTCTTATTGAGATTAATTACCATTAGTCTTCACTGTGTCCAAAGACACATATAATAATAATTCTTTGCACGTTATAGTTACATAGGGCCTGCAAGTAATTTCTCCATACCGCTTTATCCTGGGCAACTCTCTCAATCTCATCCATGGAACTGAGACCGATATTTTTTGTCTCTCTCAGCAAGTTCATTTCCAGGGTCTCCAGGTCGACCTCTCTTTCTTGAACAAACTACCCCTGCATTCCACTTCAATGCCTGCTTTGATATTCGTTGATCATTTCTCCTCAAGGTCTGCCCAACATATCTCCATCTTCTCTTTCTTATAGTTGTCACTAGTGGTTGACCAGACATTTCTCTGATTTTATCACTTCTCCTGAATTCATTCATTTATATTCATTATTTTTTATGACATTCATTTTCAAATGCATTCAACTTCTTCATATCTTTAGTCATTTTCCAAACTCTCGCTGGATATGTTAGGATTGATCAACATTTAAATTAAAATTCATAATTTAGTTTTAATACTATATAACTTGCAGTTCCATATTTTATTTAGACTTTTAAAAGCTGATGTTACTTTGATTGTTTCATAATTTTTTTAACATTTCCAGTGCAATTAAAATTGCTACTTAAATAGGTGAACTGATCTGTTAAAAGACACATATAGCAGATACAAAATTTCCACTTTAAATTTTATCTTGTGCACTTTTTTCTACCTCAAGCCTAATCCTTGCGTTTCCATGACCACTTGTTAAACCCTCTTGCCTGAGTGGTTCGAGTCCAAATTTGGGTGTAAAGAATAGAACCATTGTTACCTGCCATGCATTCGAAAAGCGACTAAAGGGGATTTGGCTGAAATTGGATGCACGTGTCCTAAATGTGTAGAAGTCAACCTGCTGCCATGCAGGGCGGCTGGGGACAACCAAAGGCTAACCCGAGTAAACCCTGGCTGGAATCCGGACATCGCCCGAATAATAAGCACCAGAGCTCCAAAATGGTCTGAAGATGTGATGTAAAAACACACCAATGCTAGGCTGCATGAATCAGATTTCCCATGAATGAATTTATGGGCGATCTGGTACATCTGTCTTTTAGGTGATCGGGGAGAAACCACTCTTTGTGATTTGAGTAAGAGTGACCATGTTGTGCAGGCATGCCCTACAAGTGACAGCACATCAATTTCTAATGCTTTTTATTCACTAAGGGAGCTTCCCCAGGCCCCAACTGTTTGCCTCTTACGACATCTTTTTAGGTCACAGTAACTATTCTTTGCTTCCCCTTTAGGTCCTGGACACACAGGTGAAAACTTGGTCCTATGCATGCCCACCTCCAGAGACTCATGTGGGTCTACTGTCCTGGACTAGCAGCTGTTTGGTGCAAAGAAAGCGGACAGGCTTGCATCGAAGAATTGATTGTTAGAATTTAGGATGGATAATGGGATTTTGTTGTCTCTTAGCCACCTACTGTTGGATAAAGACACTAAAATAGATGTTGAATCAATCCAGTGATTTAAGGAGTTTGAAGTTACACATTGTAAAAGTAAGGTGGATGCTTGAGGGGCAGAGACAGGAGTGTGTTTAACCAGTGACCTACAGGAACCATCAGTATGCATACCTTTCAACATCTGTTGTTGGAGATTGAGCACCTATGGGTCTGCCTGGAGTGCTGTGATGTCAGTTCAGTAACTAATAACCTATGCATACCTTTAGGTTCTACTTCAAAAGTTTGCATCCTGTACTCCTAGATACACAAAATGTTCTGTTCTTAGATCAGGGCGAAAGAGACTAAATCAACAAGTTCTTATGTGGTCACCAGTTGGGAAAAGAAAACTTGGAAGACCTACGACCACTCTTCGAAGAACAATCCTACAATAAAGTAAACTATTGGGATGTAAAACAAGATCTCCAACTGCTAGCAACAAACCGCATTACATGGAGATCTAAAACCTCTGCCCTATGCCACCTTGGACGAAAGGAACGCACTAACTCCTGGGTTCCTTTTTTCATTGCCCCTGTCACATCCACTGTTTGCCTATTTTGGACCCCTTTCTTTTTTCATCCTGAAGCTATGTTCACTCCATCATTTACTTTGTTTCTCTTTATGTCTTCCAGACCAGTTCTTGAAGTCTGATATTGCTCATCTTAGCTTCCCAAATATACCCAAGTATTCTTATAAGAACTCTTTCTTAGAATCCTCTTAACATATTTTCTTATGTTTTTCCGATCCATAGAGGAAGACTGTCCCAACATACAAAATAAATTAAATTTATACTCTATTTCTTCTTTCTTTCTTTTGTCGTCACACTGCTACCGGGTTGTTGCCGGTGTGGGTTTTCTATTTTGTCTTGGCTGTTCTTGTGGCTTGTGTGATTGATATCTTTGCTCTTTCACAGGATTCTGCTACGCCATCTAACTATCTTTTCCATGGTCTTCCTCTTGCCTTCTTCCCCGATGTTCTGTTGTAGAAGACTCGTATACTGTGGAGTTTGGATGCATTCTTATTAAGTGGCCAAACCACTTCATTCTTTGTTTATCTATGTAATTCAAGCACGGTTTTGTGCCAACTTTCTTTCTTATGCTGATGTTGGTGATTCTGTCTTTTCTTGTGTTATTGGTAACTTTTAGCAGGCAACGCATTTCACATGTAGTTATTTTTGTGACTGCCTTTGCTCCCAAAGTCCACGTTTGGCTCTGGTAACACAAAGTAGGTATAAAAATGCTGTTGATCATCCGTTGCTTAGCTGCCTGTGAAATTTTGGGTGCCTTAACAATGGGGCTAGCTGGTAGGTTACAGCATTTGCTTTTGCACTCTAGCCTCTATCTCTCTATCCAGTTTTCCATCTTCTGTGAATATGCTTCCTAAGTATTTGAATTCTTTCACTTGCTTTATTTTAGTTTCCATTGACATGGATGTCTAGATTATTATGTTTTTTTCTCATATTCATTATTTCTGTTTTAGTGTTGTTGATTTTCATGTCATGTTTTACACAATTTTTTTCAAGGTGTCAATATGATGTTGTAGATCTTGTTCATTTTGATGTATAAAACATATCATCTGCAAACAACAGTTCATTTATTTCATCTTATCTGAATTTGACTCTTGGTTATTTAACCATTTAAATTATTATTTGATGCTATTGTATTGGTCCCCCAATAAACCTCAGAAATATCGGGAGAGGGTGAGCCCTAAAAAAGGCCTCAAAGGTATCTCCCAGGACTCTTTGAATACCCAGAATGCTGGAAGGCATAAAGGAATGACAATAGATAGATCAGAAAAGCGAAAAATTCAATTTTTAAAAAAAAAAATTAGTCACGCATTGAGAGAATCTTTCCAGAAAGGGGGTTTCGGGCTGAACCCCACTCATGACCAGATTGAAGGGTTTTGCAATATTATTTGGCCAGAAAAAAAAACATACTAAATATCCCAAAAATTGATTAATAAACATCGCTGGCGTGGGGAAACTGGATGCGCTGGTTTGCTGGGCGGATTAGGCCCCTTTGGACATTCCAGTGCTATAGATAGTCCTCATATAACTGATAACAACCCATTTTTATATAGGGCTCTAAAAAATTGCAATCAATAGTTCTTAGTCAAACATAGGACATAAGTATGCATGAAAAAAGCGATAAATTTTGTGACAAGCAGTTGGTAGTTTCTGTATACCCTAAACCATGTTTCCCTCATTGAACGGGGAAACTAAAATCAAAATTTTGTGAAACAATTTGTTTTTCATATTCTACATTTGTAGTTTCTGTATATCCTCAACCATGTTCCTTCATTGAACAGGGAAACTATGTCATAATTTGTGAAAAATTTTGTTTTATATTCAATTTGGTAGTTTCTGTATATCCTCAACCATTTTTCCCCTCATTGAACAGAAACTATAGTCATAATTGTAAATTTTGTTTAGTCTAGTCATCATGATAAGATATTGCCCCAATTTCCCAAAGTGCTCAGATTTTACCTCAGGATGTCTCTCAGCGTATGGCACCCTAAGGGCCCCGGCTCTTTTTTGGGTTTTCTATTCTTCTTTGGCTACCAGCATAGTGTTCTTGTCTAGCTACAACATTTGATTTGGGAATTATTGCAGTCGGGTTTGGGGGTTTAGATCCCCCTAATTGAATCATTCCATCCTCTCTCCATTAAAAAATTTAGAATATCAATTAAAACTGTGATAGGTGGCACCTTGGGGGGATAGTACTCAGTCTAAATTGTTTCTGAGTTCGAATCCCTCGGTTTATTTTAAATTGTTTGTGTGTTTTAAAAAAGGACGATGGCACCACCATTCAAAAACGGCAAACTACAAAATGTAATAATGCCAAAAAAATCCCAGCTTTAAAAAAGCTGGGGTTATTCAAAACCTGAAAAGGGATAAATTAACTTTTTGTGATAAAAACATAATATCTTAGTAAAAAATGGAAAAAATAGCAACGAAAAATAATTTTAGGGGCACCGGAGACATCTGAATAATCAACATAAACCCAGTGGATTGGTGGTTTTGTTACAAACGCGTCATTCCCATCCAGGCAGACCCCCCTGCTCAGTCTCCCCCAGATCTGAAAAGATACTGATGGTTCCGTGGCTGCTGATTAAACACCCCTCTCACTCTGCCTCTCGGCATCGTTCCTTGAACAGGGTCCCCAAACTGCTTTCGGCGTCGATTAACATCGATTTTAGTGTCCTCACCCAACAGACGTCAAAGGCGAAAATACCCCCTTATCCATTTTCCCCAACTCCCCAACAAATCGATAACCTTCCCGCTCCTCTTCCGTAAAACCCCATCCCAGGACAATATATCCATTGCCGCTGGGGGTTAGAAACTTCTATAGATACATCCCTCATCCAAACCCCCTTCTGGATCTTGTAAGCATCATGGAGTCGATAAAACTTCCAGTGTGATTGGTTTTTATACACTTAAAATATCTAGTGAGATATAAGCATCTGCCCCAATAAATTGATGTTCAGTAATAAGTAATAACCAGAAAGTTAAAACAATTAATTTTTTGAATATGTGGCAGCGTGTAGGAAAAGATAATAGTAAAACACTCATCCCAATATTATAGTTTTGGATAGAAAGTTGCATTAGTTTTCTCCCCCCCCCCAAAACCTGCCTGTATGTACCTGTTTGTTTTTTCAGGTGACCTCCTTTTATGTAATAATACAACTGAGAATAAACATACAAAACAAAATTTTGACTTTGAAAGAAAGCACTCCCAAATTCTCCATCGACAACCCGTTAAAACAGGTAAAAGATTTACATACCGGGGGGCATTTTTTCACAAGGGAAGAAAATAATGAAATTCAACACGAGAACTAAAAAAAATCAAATTATGGAAAAGGGAACTTTTAAAACAAACATTCCCTAAACCCAAAAAAGAGAAATTTTTTAAAATCTTTCCCCCAATTTTAAAATTTCCGGGAAACCTGGTCTGACAAAAATGATAAAAAAAACTATCACGACAGAGATGAAGTGTCTTGCAGAATGCTGGGGTAAAAAGAAGAACCCGGTTGAAAAAAGACATCGGGAAAAAAAGGGGGGGAAACATCAGTATTTAACTTTCGAAACAACAAATTAAATGGCAGCCATAAGCAGATTCCCAACAAAAGTGCCCTAAAAGAGCAATGCTGCCCCGATACAATGGATACAAAGCAAAAGGCCCGAAAAAGTGGACCTCAGAGATAAAGGGGGCATAGACACTATCTAAAAAAGCCCCCAAAAAGGTCCTTTTTGAAATCTCTTCTTGACCTGGGGAAAACATGTTGGAGAAAGAAAAAAAAGACCTCTCTTTTATCTACTGAATCATTATAAACAAATGTTCTGATGCAGTGGTATTTATATGTTCTATCCCCGTCTCCCCAGCGTTTCGTGCCGTTGGACTAAGGTGACTATCCCTCTGTGTGCGGGTTCAATTCCCCCCAGAATGGCGAAAAAACGATTCCCCAGATTTCGGTGTTCGTGGCACGCCCAAATTTCGACCCCGAGCAAAAGCTAAAAAGCTCGTGCTTCTGGATGGGAAAAAAAAAAATTATTATATGTTCCTATATAATAATATGGTATAATTAAATTTTGTAGAGTTTTTATTATTATTTTAAAATTCAATTACTAACTAGTAACTGAATTCGATAATAAAACCCCACAACAGACCTTTTTGAGTTGATAGATCGAAATTGGCTAAAATTTACAAAACAAATACTAAATGTTCTAATAGTTGTATAATCTTTAAACCAGGAACAAAGAGATCGAACACAGGCTTTCAAAAGTGCAATGATGATGGCCCTATCAATCAATCAATCATTCAGTTTATAAATATCGAAATTGTATAAAATTACAAAAATCACCATCCTCATGAAAGGCTACCAGACAATCATGGATCTCCACAAACTTTTGGCTATTATCAATACTTGATATCATTTTTGATTAGGTAATTTCGCTTGCAAAACATGATCAAAATTAATGATAAAAATTATTATTTTTTCTTTTGAAATTTTTGAATTTAATAAAGGTCCCTGAAATGATCCTGGTTAATTAGTTGTGGTTCCCATTACCTGTACTGATCTATTAGTACTACCCGTAACAATCTATTAGTACTATCCGTAACTCTATTAGTACTATCCGTAACAATCTTTAGTACTACCCTTTAAACAATCTATTGTACTACCCGTCATTTCTATAGTCGTTGGAAGTTGACATTTTTCATATTAAAGTTAAAATTTTAAAGCGGTTGGGGGTATTACTGAGCAACAATATCCTGAAAAATCACAGTTTTAAAAAAACGGGGTTGATTCACAGTCATGAAAAGGAATCAATTATTTTTTATAGTGTCATAAATAATAAAATAGGTCCATTTTTATCTGCAATGAAAAATAAACAAGCTCAATCCAAAAACTTACTTTAAAAAAAAACATAATAAATTTCCCTCTATCTAAATCTGGCCCCGGGTCCTATGTTTCTAAATCAATGTTTAATATATTTCAATATTTTTTGGAATGAACATAAGTACATTGATAACGTTTAAATCTTGTGCAGCAACAATAACCAAAAAGTAAAAAACAATTATTAGTATATTAAATTAAATCATTACAAATAATAATATACATCCGTAATAATCAAAAGCATTTGTAGGCCTCCCCTTTTCTACTGGTCTATTTGTGTTACAGGGTTAACTTTTACAATGGCAAAACACAGTTAAAATAATAACTACTGTGAAAGGAAAATTTTCTGAATATAGGCTAAACAACACCCGAAAACATCCATCAGCATACAAAAAAAAAGTTTGCACAGAATTTGTGATTACACTGGGAAAAAAAGAATGAAGTGAATGTTGTGGTTCAACCATTAATAAAAATCAACCCAAAATCTAATGTTTGGTTAGTTAAAAATTATTTTATTTTAATTGTTTTTTGTACATGTTTTTCTTGAAAAGGTCTAAGCATCAACTCAGTGTTGTTTATTTTATAATTTTTTTCCTATCTTATGTAATACTGCTATACTTGTCTTCGTTCAATCCCCGTTTACGATCTACAAAACGTCAAAGAACATCAAAATAAAAGAAAGAACTAATATAAAGTTTATAATACATCCCAATACCCAAAAGCAAAAATAAATATCAACAAAGCCACCAGGAACACAAAAAAAAGTTAAATACTAGGTTCAAAATCAAAAAATTAGAACAAGACAAAAAAAAAACGAAAACCACAACCAAAAAAGGCACAACCACGGAAACGTGACGACGACAAAAGAACGAGTAATACGAAAACATGATTTAAACTATACAAAAAATTTTTATAAATATAATAAAAATAAAAATTTTAAAAAAAAAGGCAGACTACCCGTGTATCCTCCAAAAGGACGACAAAAACAAAGTGGTTTCTGAATAGAAATTCCCCCTTACGCGAAATGAAGCCCTAACAGAATTGACCCCCAAAGGCCGCCGGCCTTGCAAACTCTAGACAGTAATTTTGACCAGGCTCGACCGTGCGTCCCCGGGGGTGCAGCGGAGCTCAACTAAGAAAGGGTGGTGGAAAAAACCCAATCTAGACAATCAAGCCGTAAAGATCCAAAAGATCAATGTCAGGTGTCTCTGACACCTCCATTAAATATACTACAACATATTATATCCTACAATATGTTTAAAAGGCTTGGGAATAGAATTTTGCATTTGGTCAATTTTTTGTATTTAAAATATAATATAAATAATTAAATTTCTAAATTACTCCCAATGTATATTTAATTTAAATTAAAAAAAATGTAAATTTTATTTGTTTTTTTAAATTTTAAAAAAAACTTTTAATAATTGTAGATGTTTCAATACAAGTTTATGTTTTCTCCCCTTTTGTATTTACAAGGGGGGGGTAAAATTTTACAATTGGATGACAGAGTTACCCCCTTTCACATTTAATGAAAGAATTGAAAAAAAATCTCTTTATTCGTTTTGTTTAGACTTTTGTTGAACTGTTTTTCATTTGATATTTACAACTGTATCAAATTTTCCTCTCCCGACAAAGTAAGCATTTATCTTTTATTGATAGATGGTAAAAACATGTTTATTTCTTTTTCTTCCCTCTATTTTCGTTACACTGATACCGGTTGTTCTCGTGTCGTGGTTTCTGATTTTGTCTTGCGCTGTTCTGGTGACTTGGGGCCGGCCTTTTCTACTTCTTATAGAAATGCCATGGGTAACATTAAAAATTCTCAATGATCTTTTTTAAACATCTTTTTTATGGGCTTCCTCTGACCTTTCTTCTTGATGTTCTTTGGAAGACTGCTTTTGTGGGTTTGTTTCATTTTTTTTATAGCATTTTTTTTATTTAAATGCAATAATTTACCTTTACCACAACTTTTTACAATCTATAAAATAATATTGGTTTTTTTCCTTAAATATTAACTTATCAAATACACTAACTTTGAGATGAAAAAATTCTGTTCCCATTTCCTTTATTATTTTGTTGAGTTAGATGGGGCAGATTAAATCATAAGCCTTCGTATATGCTAAGACGAAAAAGGGTGTGGGGTTTAAAACCCACAATCGATGTTCTACACGTGAGGAAGTTGGGCCCCTTTTACTTATGAAATGGGGGAAATGCAGTAAAACTTGGTCAATCAAACACTTACAAACAAAAAATACTATAGTTTAAAATAGAAACAGTGACGATAAACACCTTTCGACCAAAAAGGTTAGCCCCTCTTCCCCACCTGGATCTTGAAATGTGGTGACATGCCCCCTAAAATTATGAAAGGATCAAATTTTTGTTGTGTGTAGTTGGATGGTGGATTTGCGAACCGAAAAAAGGGAAACCCCAATTTGAAGCAATCAGTATATGATGCATTATATTTTATTAGTTGTTCTTTAACAACATACCCTTATAAATTTCAAAATTTCTATTTTAATTTAACAATCTTTTGTCATCGACGTACGTGGGGACATACGTTAAGTTTAAAGGGGTTTTAAATCAACCTGTTTTCTGTAACGGTTTTTTGTGTTCAGACATTTTCCTTCTACTTGTTTAAATCTAACACAAAGCATAAAAACAAAAAGGGCTCCCGTCTTGATTAGAATGCTCTTTATTGGGGACCTTTTTTACTTTCTTCTTCAGACATTGGCTTATAATGCATTGGCCCCCAATACGCGACGTCACTGAAAAAGTTCCCCCGGGTCCCGTGTATTTATTTACTCCGCCATCTTGAACCAAACCGGAATAAAAATAAACTTTCAATAAAAACATCCACAGTGTTATGTATTGTATACGGACAAAGTAGATTTCATTGAATTTTTGTTTTCTAACTGAAAAATTACATGTGATGTTTCTTTGTGTGTACGTATAACTCTACTCATAACTCACATTCCTCTTCTCGTCTCATGATGATACACACTCAACAACTGTGGTTTTTCCCCAAAACTGCTGTGGTGTGTTTTTTTACTACTCACCCGTGTACACTTGAGACACCGAGTGACGAGTAAATTTACACAGTGAGACTACACTAACTCTCTACTTGTAAGAGGAAAAAATGTCTTTACTTAACTCAGTAACTGGTGACTGCTGGTGGTTAACTTGTACCATAACAATTTCTCAATTTGGCTCTTTTAAAAATCAAAAATTGCCCATTGCAAAAACTGAATGTAATTGAGCTGGTTTTTCTAGTTGATCCCGGTTTTCAACTTTTACGTCTAAATACCATATGAATACTCTGAGTTGCGTATTTTTAAACAAAAAATGTTAATGTTTATTTTTCCTTTCTAATAATATTCATAATCATCGTTTGATTACTTTTGTGCATTTTTCTATGTCCCCTCTATTAGGGGAGAAAAACTGTCACCCGTGACCTGAAAACGCTTTGGGGGAAAACCCGCGACCGAAGTGACTGCCCAATTTGGTCCCGTAAATTAAGGGATGACCAGAGATGGGGGAAGAAAAACTAATATAAACCCAAACTGTAGTTATACAATATCGTTAAAGGGGTCATTGGAATATTTTTTTTGGGTAGGGTGGTTTGTCGGTGGTACTTCCCCAAACAATTTGTCAGGCTGCTATCTTGCAAAATTTACAACATTAAATTACAACAGTTAGATATCCATTGGAAAGTAAAACATGCTGACTGTCTTGCAAACAATACCCCGACTCAAGCTGGCAAAAGTATGGACATAGCCAATGTCATCAATACGGTGCATGCTCATTTATGTGATATGGGTGAGTCTCAGACATTGGACTGATTGTTAGAATTAGGAGTCAAGGTTGTACATGCTAGACAGTGTCGTCTTCATGGTAAAGAGAAAAGATATACTAATTATACTTCTTCTTCTTCTTTGCGTTCGTTCTTTCTGACCAATTTTAATCACTCTTTGTGATATGTTTGATCTTTGCCAGAACGTGTATCGTTGCTCATTAGTTTTAGTAGACCCCTAAACGCATATATTTCTACCGTTTAGGACATGTGCATCGATTTCAGCCAAACCTCCTTAGTCAGCCTCTTATGGCAGGTAACAGTGGTTCTATTCATTACACCCCAAATTTAGGCCCCGGTAACCACTCGGGTGACTAATTATACCAATTAACTTCTCTTGGGTACGATGAGCAAGTGGACTTTGGGATGGCTGCTGCAGGAGGGCCAGACACACATGGGAAATGCCATGATGCCATCGAATAACATAACAAGTTATATTTTAACCAAGTCCACATTAATTCTGAACAAGATTAAGACTTTTGATTTATAATTTTCTGGATGTTCAATAAATTAGAACATACAACATGATTTATTTAATTTAAAAAATAGATATATAATATATTTTCAATGTAAATATATAGTAATATGTTCTCGGCTAGCTAAAATAATTACTAGGGGCTGTTTTACAAGGATTCATTGATTTATAGGGCTATCGTCAAAGAACAAATTGTTACCGAGACAGGACACAGCAGACTGAAGTCATATGTCATCATCATCAGGTGCGGCTGGCGTAGCGATCATGGATCTCCACAAATCTCTGTCGTTGGTGTTTGCTATCATCTCAGATGTTGGTGCTCTACCGTGCCATGAAGTCAGGCTATCTAAAATTTTCTGTCTTCCTCTGTCTCGTCTACCATCGATTTTACTGGTTGTCACAATGTGTTCTAAACCTCCCTCCTTATCACATCCGAAAAATGATTACGCCTTTTTCTTATATTGATGATATGCTTTCTCTGTGTCTTGATCTCATTCAATACCTCAACATTACTCATTTTAGCAGTCCATGGGATTCTCATCATTCTTCTGTAAAACCACATTTCTGTGGCCCTCAGAAATTTTTCGATCTGTGTGTTCATTGTCCATGACTGCATCCGTATGTCAGTATTGGTTCTATGTAGCACTGAATAACTCACATTCTGATCGGGATTGACAAGGACTTGTTGCAGATAATGCTTCTCATTTTCAGGAACGATGTTTTACCTTTTCCTATTCTGCTCTTTATTTCTGATCGGCATCTGCCATCTGATGTTACCAGGACTCCAAGGTATTTAAATTGCTACACTTGTCTTAGATCAGTCCCATTTACTGTGACATATGTACAGAAAGTTTAAAATTGATAAGAATTTGTCAACTCGCCCAGAGACTGTAGAACATGTCCTTCATACCTGTTAGCTATACTGGGAATATGGTTTATTGATTATGATTTATTTCTCTCAGTCCCTCTGAGAGACTACTGCCTCAGTAGTTGTCCTCATCTTCCTCGGTCTGGCGTTTTCCCAGGATAATCCTACTGCATTCAGTTCCTCAGAAGATTTCATTTCAGGTCTATTTAAGGTGTTCCATTACTGTTGCAGGTTCCACTTAAGTGCTTATGTCTGGGAAGATAAGATTAACAATACCAGAATTCAATCACCAGGCCAGTGAAATATGGGGTCCACAAGAGAACAGAAATAGTACCACTGTAACTTACAATGGTTCGGTCACGTAAGCAGATTACCATCAGACAGTGCCCCCCAAAGAGCAATGCTGCTCCGATACAATGGGTACAAAGCAAAAGGCGCACGCAAAGATGGACCTCAGAGATAACAGAGCGCGAAGAGACTATCTCGACGCATACTATGGCCCGTTTTAAAATCTCTTCCTGACCTGCGCTGTGAGGCATACAGGATTCGAGAAAGAAGAAAAGCAACTTACAAGGCATGTTGTAGAGGTGACTGATGTAGGTTTAGGAAGCTACCTAGTAAATAAAAACTTTGCAGAAATCGGATGTGCTGACCTACTTGTGGCGCATAACTGCACAACCACTCTTGGCTCAGATCACATAAATCACACAGAGTGGTTAACAAGTGGTCGATATGGAGCATTTGAAGAAGAAGAATCACCAACTTATCTGGAAGACATAAATAAAGAGATACAAAAGAGATGATGGCAGTGGATTGAACATGTCCTCAGGATGAGAAAAGAAAGGCGGCCAAGACATGCAATGCAGTAGACACCACAGAGGCAACAATAAAAAGGGGAGATCTAGGGATACATGGAGGCAAGCTTGTTAATCAGAACTCAAAGACATGCATGCATAAGTTTAGGTTTGAGGTAGAGAATGTGTCACAAAATCGAATTTAGTGTATCTTCTTCTTCTTTGCGTTCGTTCTTTACGACCAATTTTAATCACTCTGTGACATGTTTGATCTTTGCCAAGAATGGGTATACGTTGCACATTGGTTTGGTAGGCCCCTAAATACATAGATTTCTCCCGCTTAGGACACATGCACCCGATTTCAGCCGAACCTCATTAGTTGCCTCTTCGACATGTGTGGCAGGTAACAGTGGTTCTATTCTTCACCCCAAATTTGGGCCTGGTAACCACTTGGGCGATTGGTGTATATTTTTGTCTCTGCCTTATGTGCTGTTGGGTGCAATGTGCTGTTAGGTGCAATGAGAACTGATAATGATATATTATTACATTTTCAGACATTAGAAAAAAAATGGAAGTTGCAGATCCGTTAGAAGTCAACACGTATCTTGACCCAATCCAAATGCAGGTAGAGATTATTTTATTAGGTTTGCATTTATTCACTAAATCCCTACAAGGGTCAACAATTAGTAAAATTACATTCATCCTCTTTCTGGGACACATGGGTATTGATAACAACTAGATAAGCTGGCTGGATCTGCTACCATATCAGGGTGTCAGCCAATGGATAGAGTTGACATTCTGAACACCGACATAGAGTATGGCTGAAAAGAATACTTTGATCTAAACTGTGGGTTCCCAAAGTGGGCGTTACCGCCGCCCCAGTGATCGCTGAAGTCTTCCATGGCGGCGATAGTGGGTTCAGAAGCATTTGGGGATTTTTTCCCATAATTTTGTGATTTAATAATGATTACAAATTTGAAATCTGTACTTTTTTTTTTAAAGTTTAGATCCAGAAGCACTTTCAGCTCTTCCGCTTGGTGCCATGGACATTGTAACCCTTTGGTTTGGTGCCACAAACACCATACATCTGGAGAACCTGTGGCTTTTCTGCCAGCCCACAGAATTCAACTGCACTCACTGGGGGCTTGAAATTCTGTATTTTAATTCATCTTATGCCCATCTATTTTTTCATCAATTTGCTATTTCATGTGTGTAATCATTTAAAAATTAACCATGTATAAGAAATATATATCAATTTTCTATGTTAAAGTGAAAATAGAACATGTATACATATGTGAGGGGGCGTTGGCAAACTGTTTTATATTGGGAGGCGTTACAAAGTTTATTTTCGTACAAAGTGGGCGGTGGGCTGAAAAAGTTTGGGAATCTATGGACTAAACTAATCCACTTCAACTGCTAGATTGCAAGAACGTGGATTGAAGATTGAGTTGAACAGAAAGAACAGCACAACAGGCGTATGAGTAGGCTCATCAATCAACATCGAACTGGTAAGGTTAGTCACTGGACGTTGTTGGAGATATTGAGAAGTATTAAAAGTCGGAACAAATATGAACATGTCTACAGTGCAATGAAGATGTTCCAAACTGAAACGTATTTATTAGCTCCTGTTCTTCCATCTAGTTTATAGATTGACCAGAATGCTGAGAACACCCATCAACTCTTCCAGCTGGTTGTCATCATACATGATTCAAGTCTTGTTCCAGTCCCTTATAGACTGGCAGAGTTGGGGTTGGCTAAGTCTTTCTTAGGCAGGACAGAAAGTGAAAATTAGAATCCTGGTGATGACCCATAGAACACAAAGGTGGACCCCACCTCCCAGTAGTGTAGACCAGGAGACTGACCGTAAGGTTAATGAGATTAGGCTTGACTAGGGGATGGAACCCTCCCCATGAGGCCATTACCTTGTAGTGGTGGGAGGCTTGCGTGCTCCAATGATACAGTGAGCTATGGGCGAGAACTTATGTTCCCGGAAGGGTTCAAGCCGGAAGGTCACTGAGGAGGGACAGGCGAGCATGGTCTCCTGGTCCTCCAGGTTGAGGTTGGGCTTGGGACTAACGATCCCATCCTTTAAAAAAATTAAAGTTCGAAACAACAACAAACATACAACCTATCTCACGGCATGAAGGGCTACAGAGTCATTGACTCACATGACTGGAAGTGGTGGTGAAGGAAGCTACTTTCCTGAGAGGAAGTCCTGAATGCCAAAACCAAGACCGGGTGGATGCTGGAATGTAAGAACAATGTCTGAAACCGGAAACTATCACAAATAACAGCAGAAATGAGAAGATATAATCTCATATCCTAGGGGTTAGCGAGAGCAGATGGACAGAAATGGAAGAAGTACCACTGCAACAGGTGAAACAGTCCTTTTTCTGGGCCGAGCGATGACCTACACCATGAAGGAGTAGCAGTAATCCCAAGAAGAGCGTGGAAAAGTGTTCTGTTAGAATGGAAACCTATCAGCAGCCAGCTTGATTAAGATCAGACTAAAGGGAAGCATACAAACATCACAATCCTACAATGCTGTCGCCAACTAATGATAGCGAAGATACAAAGAAAGACTCGTACTACGAAAACCTACAAGCAGAATTAGACAAGTCACCATCCCATGATGTTATCATTGTTATGGGAGATCTAAATGCGAAGGTCGGACAAGACAACACGCATAGTTATAGAACTATGGGAAAATATGGATGTGGTATGATGAGCGAAAATGGGAGACGTTTAGTAAACTTCTGCAGCATGAACAATCTCGTTATAGGAGGAACCCTATTTCAACATTTAGATATCCACAAATTAACATGGTATTCCCCTATTGGCAGAGATAAAACCAAATAGACCATATAATGATCAATGGACCCTGGAGCCGCTCGCTGCTAGATGTTGTAGTCAAGAGAGGTGCAGATGTTGGTAGTGACCACCACCTAGTCACAGCTTATGTCAAACTTAAACTAAGAAAAACAGGACAACAGAAAAACTTCCAAAGAGGTTCGATGTGGATAGACTAAAGACACGGAAGTAAGGGATAAGTTTATAATGCAGATAAGAACAGATTCCAAGCCCTAGAAAGTAATGAAACTACGGATGAAACTGACAACATAGATAGAACATGGGACAACATAGCATCTTTATATAGCAAGAGCAGTGAAACATGTCTAGAGTACCGCACAAAGAAAAGAAAAGAATGGATAACACCAACAACATGGAAAATAATAGACAGCCGAAGAATATTAAAAAGAAATTGTTAGAAGCAAAGTCCGAAAGACTGAAAGCAAGATACCAGAACAGTACAAAAGCGCAAGTAAAGAAATCAAACGGGCTGTGAGAGCCGACAAAAGAATGTATGTTGAAGACCTGGCAGTACAGGCAGAAGAAGCAGCAAAAAAATGTGATCAGGGAACAGTGTACAAAATTACAAAGCTAATAGCGGGAAACATTACAGAAGATCAAATCTCTCATAAAGGATAAGAATGGAATACTATTGACACGGAAAGGACAAGAAATACGATGGACAGAGCATTTTTAAGAATTGCTAAACAGACCACCTCCAGCGGTGGCAGACATACCAGAACCAACAGAGGAGTTAGAAATTGGCATTGAAACACCCAGCCAGGATGAGATCATTACAGCAATTAAATCTCTTAAGAATAACAAGGCACCAGGAATGATAACTTAAACGCAGAACTATTCAAAATAGACCCAGAACTTGCAGCTATATATTGCAACCTTGTTTACTACTATATGGAATGCCCAAATAATTTCCTGATGCATGGAACAGAGGAGTCATCATCAAGATACCCAAAGGCTCCTTGCCGATTGTAATAATTGGCGTGGAATAACACTGCTTTCTGTCCCAAGTAAAATCTTAAGCAAAATCATCGTACAACGTATTACTGCGCTGTGGATAAGAAACTGAGAAAGGAACAAGCAGGATTTCGAAGGACGAGACTGTATAGGCCAAATATTTGCTCTTAGAAATATCATAGAACAATGCACAGAATGGCAAAGCAAACTCTATATCAACTTTGTAGATTTTGAAAAGGCTTTTGATAGCATACACCTCGAAAGTCTATGGCGTATCTTAAGATGGTATGGAATCCCACTGTGTTTTATAAATATTATAAAAGCTGCTACAGCAAGTTTGCATGCAGTGTTGAAACTTCAGAACTAAAGTTTGAAGTAAAAACAGGCGTGCGACAAGGATGTGTTATGTCAGCCTATTATTCCAACACTGTCATAGATTGGGTGATCGTAAAACAACGGAAGATAAGGCAAGAGGTATTAGATGGGCGCTCACATCCACTCTGGAAGACCTAGATTTTGCAGATGACATGGCACTCCTATCTCATACACATGGAGATATCCAGGAAAAGACCTGCCGCCTTAACCAATATAGTGAGATGGTTGGGCTGAAAATAAATCAGAAGAAAACTGAAGTAATGACTCTGAACATAGCAACCCCAGCACCAGTCAAACTAGAAGGTAAAACCCTCCGAGATACAACCGCTTTCACATACCTTGGAAGTGTTATTGGCAATGAAGGAGGCGCTGGATTTGACATTAAAAACAGACTGAGTAAACCGCAGTGCATTCAGACCCTTCAGACCGCCTGGAAATCTCCCAATACAGCATCAGAACCAAGACTAGTATCTATAACAGCTGTGTGCTGTCAACTTTGCTGTACGGATCGGAATGCTGGAGAATGACAGAACAGGATATGTCCAGACTCTCCGCCTTTCATACAACTTGTCTGCGAAAAATCTTACGCGTGTACTGGCGGACTACTATCTCGAACCAAGAATTGCTTGCACGATGCCAACAAGAGAATATGGGCACTATCATCCAGAAGGCAGCGCTGGAGATGGATTGGACATGTGATGCGCATGGAGACTGGCTCCGACACGAAAACTGAATGAGATGGACTCCCGAGGTAGGCAGCGTGGAAGCCCAAGACAACCTGGAGGAGGCGATAGAGCAAGAGCTGAAGGAAATGAATCATAGCTGGAACACAATAGAGGAAGGCCATGAACAGGGAAGAATGGTGTACGTTTGTTGCTGCCTAAGCGCCAGGCGTAACAGGCTAAAGGAGGGATGGAACAGTTTTTGTATGTTTATCTTAAGTAGGGTCAGTTTTGATCTGTAGGCAAAATTGGTACAATAGACTCATGCTCTTAGGCACAAATCGCATACAAAGAACAAGAGGATTTAACAGTGGTTGATGTAAACAAAACATAGAAGCAGAAGAACTGATTTTATTTTCTTGAACAATATTCAAGTTGACATCTGAAATTGTGTACGGAAGATTAACATATTCTTTTTCTTTTATCGTCAAACTGTTATCGGGTTGTTGCCCTGTGTCATAGTTTCTGTTTTTGTCTTGTGTTTCTGTCTTGGGTTATTTTTCTTTTTGACAGGAT
>JADZMA010001200.1:0-23726 GCA_020796225.1 Arion vulgaris
AAAAATAAAAAACAAGAGACCATAAAAGAAATGAGGAAATTAGAACAGTCGAACAACCCCTGCTATTAGATTTATTGAAAACAGAGACTCAAATGGTTTGGCCACTTGGTCAGAATGAACCGAATACACCAGTTGCAGAGCGTACAACCTGAAAATGGAATCATCAAGAGGAAAGGGCAGACCAAGAAAAGATGGGTTGATGGAGTTACAGACATCTTAAAACTCCACAATACCACAGCATATCAAGCGACCGAGCGTGCATTATCTCGAAACCGATCATGAGTTTCCCAGAGACCTGCTACGCCTAGCGGCAAAAAGCGAGAAGGACAAAGAAGAAAAGATCGTAGATTTCGGTACGTCATGCATACTGCCAGCCTAATTATTTTTTATTATTATTCCAATGGTTGAGGTCATAACACTCTAACTTCTGTTTATCCTGAACAAGTTGTGTTAAAGTTTTAGTTGTTCATAAGTGTTAACTCTTAATATGAAACGTTACATCATATGAAGAAACACTAGTAAGTTGCACCATGTATAAATTTTAATTTTGAGGTAACTTTTTGAGTTCTTGCAAAATACTGTAATATTCTGGATCTGCTTTGGTAAGTGAGAATTATTTGTGTATGATTTGTGTTGTTTCGATTTTTAACAGTCGTATTCTCTATTTATTTTTGTTAAACTTTTCTGTGTATTGTTCCATTGTTTTGTTTGTTTATCTCTCTCTTTCTCTTTCTCTCTATCGATCTTCTTCTTTGCGTTCGTTCTTCACGATCAATTTTAATCACTTCTTTGTGATATGTTTGATCTTTGCCAAGAACGTGTATACGTTGCACATTGGTTTGGTAGACCCCTAAACGCATAGACTTCTCCACGTTTAGGACATGTGCATCCGATTTCAGCCAAACCTCCTAGTCGCCTCTTACGACATGCGTCGCAGGTAACAGTGGTTCTATTCTTTACACCCCAAATTTGGGCCTCGGTAACCACTCGGGTGACCTCTATCGATCTATATCAATCGCTAGTCTTCGACGTCCATGGCGCTTAGGGGAGCGTCAAAAGCACACTATTTTTCTCTATTCTTGGCCATCCTCTGTATTGTGTTGCAGCTGTGATTCGTTTCTTTCAGTTCTTGTTCTACTGTTCTCCTCCAGATCGTTTGGGTCTTCCACGTTTTCGTTTACCCTCTGGGTCCATCTCAGTGCAGTTTTCGTGAGTTTGTCTCCATGCGTATCACATATACGATCCATCTCCAGTATTTCTTTTAGATGATGGTTCTCTTATTGACAATGTGCACATAGTTCTTGGTTAGACGTAGTATTTGGCCAGAACACGCCTAAGATCTTGCGCAGACAAGTTATATGGAAGATAGAGAGTTTGGATATATCTTGCTCTGTCCATCTCCAGCATTTTGAATCCATAGAGAGCCAACTATAAACATGGACCTTCGGACTCAGATAAAATTATGAAATCAGACTACAACTACACACGTGACCTCGCATTCCAGTATTGGTTTTATATAGATGAATTCATTTTAAAATCAACACAAAATGCTAAATCAAAGTTATATTATGCAACAAGTTAAGTTTAACAATAAGGAATATCAATATGAATATTTTTCACCAATAAATAACCATAGACTGGTAAAATTGCAAACAAAGCTTAAGTGTTCTATCAAACATCTATAATGATCCCTCTCTCTCTCTCTCTCTGATTCTCTCTCTCTCGAAGTTAACGAGAAGCTATACGGAGGGACAGGGTCCCCAAAACTTGAGAATTAATGAGAAAATTTGCTACATCAGTTTAGGCGGGATCAGAGAGGAGGGGAGAAAATGTACTGTTAAAGCGGCAAGTTTTATTTATAATGTAGAGGGCTAGATTTTCTTGAATCCGAGTCACACATCTTCAATCTAAGATCGAGTCTTTTTGTTATATTAGAGCGTGAGGCCAACAAACATAAAAATACGATTCCCCCGGGAAAAATTAAAAATTTTCCATTTCCCGGGAGTTTTTCCCTTTTAAAATGATTTAAAATAAAATGTTAAAAAAAGGGGTCCTCTGTATATAAAGACAGAAAAGAAACAAATAAATCTATCTAGAAAGAACTCAAAACCCAAAGAAAATTTTCCGATACTACAAAAAAGAATGAGAAAATTTAAATTTTTTTGAAAAAAAAGATACGGACGGGAGATCTTCATGAAGGAGGCATCCCAGAAAAGAAAGAAAAGACCACGGGGGAAGATGGATTCGGGATGTAACTGATGGGGGAGCATGACCGTTCCCAAATAATCAAACCCTTGGGCGAGTGAGATTTTCCCGGGGTTGTTGGGGTGGCAACGTTTGACCCCTGGGCCCTTATTTGTTGATGAAATAAAAAGTATTTGATCCCCCATTTCTTTAATTTTAACCCCCTAACGGGCACAGGTTTTCCCAAAAACTTCTTCCAGCCCTTTTCTCTCTCTCTCTCTTCTTCTTCTTCTTTTCCTTCCTTTTCCCAAATTATTCTCGTCTTGCCTATCCTTTTTTAATATCAGTCCCCAGCTCTCTTCTCCGGGTATTTCAAATTCCCCCCTCCTCTTTCTTTGCGCGCCCCAAAAACAATGTTGTCGCAATAGCCCACAATGTCGGTCTTCTAAAATTTTGTCCTATCCATCACCAGCGCCTTTTCCCTTAGCTCTTTCTCCACGGTACCCTTTTTAGTTCTTTCCCCACTGGTATCTGCTTAGTTTTTTTCTCCACTGGTATCTGCTTAAGGTTTTTTTTTTCTACTGGTATCTGTTTTTTTTAAAGTTTTCTTTTTTTCTTTTTTTACTGGTATCTCTTAGTTTTTCCCCACTGGTATCTGCTTAGTTCTTTCTCCACTGGTATCGGGTTTTTTTGGGTTTTTTTTCTCCACGGGTTATCTGCTTAGTTCTTTCTCCACTGGTATCTGCTTAAGGTTCTTTTTTTCCCACTTTTTTTGGGTATCTGTTTTTTTAGGTTCTTTTTTTTTCCAAGTTACGATTTCGTAATCTTTACCACCCGGCCCCCTGTTCCTACGTAAACGCCCATTTACTTCCCTGCAGTTATCTGGTTTTTTTTGTTGTCTTCCATTTTTCCCAAATCATAAAAAGAGCATGCCCACATTTAAAGAAATTTCCCCACCCTTTGTGTTTGTTTTGATCTGATCCCATACCCGTCACCCAATGTTATGTGGAGAGTATCGGGGGGCGGGTTTTTAAATTGGGGTTGTTTCAGAAACTTTTTGTATTCAACCCCCTCATTTAAATAAAAACAAGTTTTTTGGGGGTTAGTGAGAAAAAAAAAAATTGCTTTGACTGTTTATGCGTCTTTTTTTTTCTTTTTTTTTTTTTTTTTTTCCTTTAAAAGGGTAGACTTAACTGATGATTGGTTTAAGATGGTGCACGCTCGGTCCCCGGGGTATTGGGGGATTTTTAAGATGTCTGTAGGCACGCTCGCCGCTGTGGTTTTGGGAGTTTTAAGATGTTCGAAAACCCCTTCGGTCGCTGTGGTATTGTTGATTTTTAAGATGTCTGAAAACCATCAATCCATCTTTTTTTTGGTCTCCCCCTTCCTTTTGAGTTTCCATTTTCGGATTGTAGCTTTTGCAACAGGGGGTTTCGGTTCATTTCCCCAAGTGCCCAAACCTTTTGAGTGAATCAATGAATTTAATAGCGGGGTGTTGTTCGATTATTCTTAAAATTTTCCCTCATTTTCTTATATGGCCCCTTCTTGTTTTTTTTTACAACTTTCCTAAGCATCTCATTTCACATGTGAAAATTTTCCCTTTTTTTTGGGTTCAAAGTGGAGCTTATTTTGGATGACAAAAAAAAACCCCGTTATTTGGGCCCCTTTTTTCCTTTAAAAACCTGATTACCCCATTTTCTTTTTTGGGTTCCTTCTTTCACCTTTTAATCCTTTTGTGATATGTTTGTTTTTTTAAAGAACGTTCCCCGTTTTTTATTGGTTTGAGGGGCCCTAAACGCATAGACTTCTAAAAGTTTGGACACGTATCCGATTTCAGTCAAACCCCTTAGCCGCCTCTTGACATCGGGCAGGTATCAGTGGTTTTTAAAAAAAGGCCCCAGAGATATATTATAGGAGAAGGGGTTTCCCCCGCGGATTTGTTTTGGGACAGCGTTCCTGGAGAATTTTTTGTTTTTAAGAACCCGGGCCTAATCTTAAACCCTCATGTTCGTTTGATTTTTTCAACCATTTTTATGTTAAATAGAACTTTTCGCTGTGACATGAGGGGAGTCAAAAGTTCTAAAACCCGATTTTTTGTTATCCCAAAATTTTCCCCATATTTCAACCAAATTTGGATCATGTATCTTGAACTTTGACATTTTTAAATCTGTTTTCCCTTACGGGGCCTGGGAGAAATCGGGGTTTTGTTTTCCCGTCACCATTGATATTTCTCTATAGAGATCTGCCTTAGATATATATATATAAAAAGATGGGCCGGGGGAAAACGGAAGAGAGGTACAGCCATAGGAGCTCCAATTTAAGCAACATAAACCCCCCTTTTGAAAGGGAATTGAAGACACCTTTTTAGACTTAACCCCAACCCATAACACTTAATAATCACTTAAAAGAATTATCCACAACACATTTAGAGTGCCAACTTTTCACATCATAAAGAAACCGTTCACCACCCCCTTTTTCAAGTGTCAAGCACTGATGAATCGGAAAGACCCCCCTTCCCCCAAAGGGCCCAGAAAAATGGAACACATTATAGGAAAAAAAGAAAATAAACTTTGCAATTTTTACATAACTTTTGGAAACCAAAGGGGCCAAAAGCCCCCAAGCCCCTGGATCATTGAAGAAGAAAAAGGTATCTATATATGAGTTGTTTGGGTTTGGGATTAAATTGTTTGGATTGTTTATGGGCCCCAAATTATCACTTTAAAAACTTTTTTTCATAAGATTTACCCCGCTTGCCCGCAACTCGCGACGAGGGCCCCCGATGAAATTTTTGGATATTTATGTATGAATGGGTTTTTTTTAAAGAAAATTTTTCCCGGGGAAACGATTTTCCAGCCTGCTCTTATCGATTTTGAAAATGCCAAGAGCTCTTTACGTGCTCAAAAATTGAACACGGGGCCTACGTTTTTTTCTCCGTCTCCGATAAAACTAGGGGAAATTGATCCACCTAACGGGATTTTGGTTTCCCGAAAAGGGGGGAACCTGGTTTGGGGACCGAGACGATATCTAACCCTACCCAAAAAAAGGCCCCTTTTTTTTTTATATATATATATATGTACATTTTACACGGTTGGTGCCTTTTTATCTTTGCAGACAAGGGTGTGTTGGCCCCAAATGGGGGAAAGATAAAATCCGTGACAATTCGAATGGACTAGCAAGACAAATCACGTCGAGAAAAGTCTTCCAAAATTAATTAGGGCCAGTGGGTTTGTTGCCACCTTTCCCGCCCCACTGCGTCTTTTTTAGTCGCTCATTTGTTTTCAAAAAAAACAGTTTTAGGTTGAGCAGTATGTCTTTTTTTTTTTCAACGCTCCATATCGACCACTTGTTAACCACTCAATGTGATTTTAATGTGATCTGAACCCGGGGCGATTTACGTTGTGCCAGTTATGCCCCCTTACAAATAGGCCAACTCATCCGATTTCTGGCATGTTTTTTTTTTTACTAGGGGAGCTTTCCCGGGGCCACCCTCAGTCGTCTCTTGACATGCCTTGTAAGGGCCAGGGGAATTTTTTTCTTTCCTTTTGGACCCCGGGACCACTTTGGGCAGTGGGGCTTTCAAAAGTTATCTTTTATGCAATTTTTTTGCCACAAGATTAACTTGTTTGCCACAAGATCAACTTTTTTCCACAAAATCAAATTTGTTTCCACAAGATCCCAACCCCCTTTGCCCAACCAAGATCCCAAATTGTTCCCCAAGATCAACTTGTTTCCCCAAGATCCCAAATTGTTTAACCTAAAAATCCCAACAAAAAATTTTTCCCCAAAGAATTTTAAAAAGCCAAATTTTTAAAAATCCAACTTGTTTGCCACAAGATCCCTTGTTTGCCACAAGATCCAACTTGTTTGCCCACAAGATCCCTTGTTTGCCACAAGATCCCAAATTGTTTGCCACAAAATCCCTTGTTTGCCACAAAAATCCCCAAACCCGTTTTCCCCAAGATCCAAACCTTTTGTCTTTTTTTCCCCAAAAATCAAATTTTTTTCTGCCCAAAAAAAGAATTTTCCAAAAAGATCCCCTTGTTTTGCCCCCTGAAAAACCCAAATTGTTTGCCACAAGATCCCCTTGTCTTTCCAACAAGATCCAACCCAAGGGGCCCCAAATTGTTTGCCACAAAAACTTGTCTGCCACAAAATCCCTTTTCTGCCACAAAATCCCAAATTGTCTGCCCCAAGATCCCCTTTGTCTGCCCCAAGATCAACTTGTCTGGGCCCGGGGTCCCAAATTGTTTGCCTAAGATCCCCAAATTTCTGCACAAGATCAACTTGTTCCCCGACCCCCAAGATCAACCTTTTTTCCTGCCCCAAGATCAAGCCAAATAACCGACACAAGATCAACTTGTCTGCCCCAAGATCAAGCGCCGACAACCCGGGATCAACGTTTGGCAACCCCAAAATCAACTTGTCTGCCCCAAGATTAACCGGCCCCTTTTACACAAAATCAAGGGTAAAAAACCTTTTCCCCAAAATCAACTTGTCTGCCAAGATCAACTTGTCTGCCCCAAAAATCAACTTGTCGCCTGAAAATTTTTCCCCAACCCTTTTTCCCCGAAACCCCAAGATCAACTTGTCCCCCCTGCCCCAAGATCGCTTTTCTGGCAAAAGGGTTATTTTGAAATTTTCCTGTGGTTTAACCCCCCGGGCTATTTTTTTTACCATTTTTATTTTCGGTGCTTCTCCTGGGTTGTCTTTATACTTTTTACTTAATTTTACGAAAAAAAGAATTAAAAACCGAACAACCAGTTTGGGTTTGACCCCGGCCTTTAGGAAAGCAAGACAAACAGCTTGACCACAAAGTGGGTTCCCCGAAAATAACACGTAAACCCCAATTTGACCCCCCCCTCCCCCCCCGTGTCCCCCATGTAACACTTGACTCCGGGGGTTTCCCCCCCGATTAAAAGGGGTTTTAAAGGGGGGCTGCCGGTAAAATTGATAGTAGCTGGCCTGCCCCAGCTGTGAAGGGCGCCCCCATAGCTCGGGCCCCAAACCCTGTCCGGATTTGTTCAGGGCCTGGGTTTTCCCCAGGGCGATAACGGGGTACCTCTGAAGCCCGGGAAAAATCTGCCTGTATGGCGGGGGAAAAATAATTAAATACATTGAGCAACGGCTGCCAGTGTAAAGTAATTTACAATTTCCGTGCTGCCATTTTTGAAATTGGAAAACAGATTTTCACGCAAAAAACAGTTTCCCGAATGAAACTTCGTCTGAAAGGAAAGCGGACGAAAAAAATTTTAAGGATTGACCGGTTTTTCCCCTATGGCGGTTCCCCTTTCCCCAGAAATACGCCACCTTCCAGAGTTTTCACGGGAATAACCCCCGTAGCTCCATCCCAAACCCGGGGTCTCTGGAAAAAAAACTGCACCTTGAACAGGTGCTTAAACCCCGTGTACGGGTCCGGTTCAATCCACGACCTTGACCCAAGGCCGGGCCCCTTTAAACCCCCCAGCCCACGGGAAACCCCTATAGATAGCACTTGACAATAACCCTTTTTTTTTGTTTTTTTCTATGTGTACAGGGAAATTTATCAAATTGGAAAACGGTTCTGGGCTTCTTCTTTCCCTTTGGAATCTGTTTAAAAACATTGAATCGGCAAGGGATCTGATGGAAAAAAAAATCTCGCCGAAAATCGAGATGGGGAAAGGGAAGATGTGAAATTGTTTTGTTGTTGGTGCTGGTTGTGTTTTTTTATTTCTTGTTGGTATTAGAACATCTTTTTCTAGTATGCTTTGTTTGTTTTTTGGGTTTTTATGCCTTGCTTTTTTAGCTGTTTTTTTGTTTCCATTTTTTAAAAGTCATTTTTTTCAAAGTATCGTTTCTAGGAATTTGTCGTTGGTAGGACATTGTTTTTTTTTTTTTTAGTTTTTCTTTGCTGGGACATTTGTTTTTTTTAGGACATTGCTTTTTTTGTGTTCCCCAGTCTTCTCTTTTTATCCATTTTCCGGGGATTCTTTTCTTTTTATCCCCTTTTTTCCTTTTCCTTTTTTGTCTTTATCCCCCTTTTTTTTTTTTTTTTGTTTTTTTTTTTTCCCATCTAGAAGCACTTTGGTTTTCGCTTTTTTGGCTCCCGGGGCCATGGGATATTTATAATTCATAAGTACGGGTTTTAACTTCATTGAAGGTCACCCCAATTTTTCCCCTTCCTTTCCTGAAAATCACAAAATGCTAACAACTGTGAAATTTTTTCCGTGTGAACTAATTCCCGGGAAAAACAGCCGGGACCGCCACAAAAAAACCTGCTCCCGCCCAAAGCATTGGGGGCCCCCGCCAATGCCCCGCGACACAAAAAATTTTATCCAAAAAGGGGCCCCGAACCTTTGGTTTGGGCCAGACCACCTTTAAACTGGGGGAAAACTGTCTTTTTTGCCATCCCGCGAATTGAACCCCCACACACAGAGGGTTAAACCCCCAGCCCGCGCCTACGAACACCCTGGGCAGACGGGGTCTTTATTTTTTAATGTCCCTTTTTCTTTTCCCTTTTTCCCTTCCCCTTTTATATTTTTTTCCTCTCTGTATTCCTTTCTCTCTATTCCTCTTTCTCCTTTTTTCCCCTCCATTTTTCCCATTCCCTCTCTTTTTATTTCCCCTTTTCCTTTTTTTTCTATATATTTTTCCTCCCATTTCCCCCGTTATTTTTTAAAACCTTTCCCTCCCTTTTTCCTTATATCCCCCCCCACACCCTTTCTCCTAGTTTTCCCTCCCAAAAACCAAGTCTTGATGAAAACACTTTTTAACTATGGTCAGCCATTCAAATTTTTTATTGATTGCGTTATCTCCCCGTGTGATAGGGTGTCTTTTATATTAGTACACCAATTTTAATCTGTCGCTCGTTAAGTCTAAAACACACACACACACACACAAACCATTGCAATGATACATAATACTCAGGTGCCCAGAAATTATTCAACCATTCTGGGTCTTCAACATTCGGAAAGAACACCAAAAACACAGCAAGAATAATGAATATTACCAACCGTCCAGACGGGACCAGACTATGCCTCCTGACGGGTTAGAACAGAATGAAACATATGTACACTAGATTCGAGATGGGCACCAACGATCTGTGCACCTGTGACTAGCAGGTATCTCTCTCTCTCTCTCTCTCTCTCTCTCTCGCGATCACCGCTTAGACTGATGTACCAGATTTGCCATACACTCTTATTCATATGAAATCTGATTCATCAGTCTTTGCATATTGTATTTCGTCCCTCTTTGGCGCCATTTGGGCCATCTGGTGCTTATCCTCGGTGATGTGTCGGGTTTTTTGCCGGCGTTTACTGAGTTCGCTCTCCGTCAGCCTTGGGCTGTCCCTAGCTGACCTGCAAGGCAGCAGGTTGTTATTTTCTTTTAGGTTAGCTACCCTTAGACAACCTTCCCTCCCTGTTTGTTGAGCGTCATCTGCCCAGGTTACCAGTCTTTTTTTGACTACTTGTGAGTGTGACGCAGGGCATGTCCTAGAACTGCCCCAGTAGTGGACCTGAGAAGAGGTGGCCCCACACAAGTGTCCCAAAACAAACTTTGACGTGCTGACAACCTGAGGCAGACGCGGCCTTTATTAGAGAATCCCAAATCCTAATCTAGTGAGAAAGCAGAACAGAGAATATACTTCATTTTTTTAATTTCTTGGTCTTGTAAAGATCTCAGAAGACAAATGCGGTACGTAAATGTAAATGGGGTAAGACAGGGACAAGTGTCGAGTTCACACACAGGGGACCTGCTGACAGCACCCGAGACAGGCCATCCGATGAAACACTCAAATAGAGTGGAAGACACAGGAACACCTGGGGGGGGAGTTGGAAGCGGTTCAAGAAAATGGGAGTTTTGAAAAGATGGTCTTGGATATTCTTCTTCGGTTCTCACTGGGGGGTTTTGGTTCTCAAATAAAGCTGAAACAAAGTAAACCAGCCCGAAAAAGACAGAAAAAACAGGCGGCAACTAGATAAAAAGAGATGGCTAGAGGGTAAAGACGCTGAAAAACGAAAAAGGCATTCAAAATGGATAGCAGAAGAGGGGGGGCCAGCTAAAAAAGGTGACCTAAAGGGTCTTAGAACAACCAGATTGTTAGTGGGGGGGAAAAATAACAGACAGGCCAGTGAAGATAAGACTGGAAAACTTTTGACTAAAATTGATGAACAACTGGGGCGCTGGAAAGAGCATTTCCAGGAAGTGTTAAATAGACCTCCCCACAAAACCCCACAGATTTGGGGAAAGAGCCCGCTGGACATAAACTGGGAGATCAAAAAACGGGGAAATCCACAATGTTAAAAAACTTGAGAAAGGGCAAGGCGGCAGGGTTGAAATATCAGCAGGCTCTGGGGAGGGGGAGAAGAGATGGAAAAAACCAACCCCACATATTTTCCGGTGTGGGACAGGGGGAATCAGCAGTTTGGGAAAAAAGGCCTCCTCTAAACTAAAAGAATGGCAATTTGTCAAACTGTGACAAGTGGAGAGGAATCATGCTGCTCTCCTTTCCCCACAAAGTCCTCACTAGGGTTATTCTGGACAGGATAAAAGTGCTATAGCCCAGAGGCAGGGACGAACAGGCGGGTTTCCCGGAAAGATAGATCTTGCAATGACCAGATAGCCCCCTTAAGAATCATAGGGGAAACAAACAAGGGGTGGGGGCCCCCTCTCGTGTTTTGTTGATTTTGAAAGGCGTTTGACAGCATAGATGGGGAAATCAATGGGGGGATCTGAAACTGGGGTGCCGGAAGACTTCGACATCATCAGGCGCTGTATGGGGTTTTGCCTCCCAGGTTATTCATGATGGAAGATGTCGGGGGGTTCAGGTCACTACTGGTGAACAGGATCATGCTCCCCCCCTCCTCTTCTTGGTGCCGAGGGGGTCACCACGCCTACGACAGGTCTGGAAAAGGCATACAGTGGCCCTTTTTAAATGTCAAAGCTAAAGACCTGGATTTTGCGGGAGATCTCTTCTTTCGCATAACTACAAGACATGCGGAAAAAAGTGGAGTTACAAACGCAAAACAGGTCGGCCTTAAAATCAGTAAAGAAGAAAAAAGTAATGCGTAGCAACAACATACAAAAATCAATACTGTTTGGGGGAAGGGGACATGAAGATGTGGATAAATTTTGTCTACCTTGGAAGTAACATAAGCAGATCAGGAGGTACAGATGAGGACATTAATGCTAGGATTAGGAAGGCCCGACGGGCCTTTGCGATCCCTGGTTTGGAAGCCCCTGCCATCTCACGAAAAAAGCTCAGGATTTTCAGCTCAAATGTAAGTCGGTGTTGCTGTATGGCTGCTTGGCGAGTCACTAGGGCAAATACAAATAAGATCCAGACCTTTGTAAACGGATGTTTGCGGCGGATTCTCAGATTGAGATGGTATGATAGAGTTACAAACACGGATCTGTGGATAAGAACAGGGCAGGAACCTTGATGCCGGTCAAAGGAAAGATGGCGATGGATGGCCTACCTTGCGGAAGACACGGTCAGTGTCACTAAACAGGTGCTCGGTGGAACCCGCGGGAAAACGAAAAAAAGGACGCCTAAGCAGTTTGGAGACAGGTGTTGAGGGCTAAAGGTACTCAATTGACCTGGAGAACATAAAAAAAACGCCAGGACCGAGAAGGGGGCGAACCTGTTGGGCCCTATGCTCCCGAGGGGAGGATTAATATTGATGAAAAAAGGCAGCCGTCTGCCCCAGATTATCACCACGCCATACATTTGTCTTGGACACTGTGTAAGGGCCTCTTTCTTCTAAAGTCTGCATGGGGGGGCGTTCTTGGATATAATTCTTATGATTTCTGCTTCCCCGTTTGTCCGCCTTTTCCCGCAGTAAATTTTGGCCACCCCGTGATGGTGGGTCGACATTCACCGCGTGGCAAAATCTCGAGGCAGATTGGCGATTTTGAACCCGTTATCCATTCCGTTTGGGGGGGGTTGTTCCCCTGTTATCGCCTTGGCCTAGTCATCCTTTTTTAGCAACATCTTTTTCAGCAAGCATTTGTTTCGGGTTAGCTTTCCCCTGGGACATCACCCGATTTCAGAAACCCCCTTAGTCGCCTCTTACGACATGCGTGGCAGGTAACAGTGGTTCTATTTTTTACGCCCCAAATTTTGGGCCCGTAACCACTCGGGCGGGGTTTTGGGAATGAGGATTTGGGAAAACTTTGTTTTGGACTTTGCCCCCCCAAAATAAAATAAAAAAGCTTTTTTAAAAAGTTACATATATCTTGGACATAAAACAAAAAAGCCCCAAAGAAAAGTAACCCCAGAAAAAAGGGAACGGCCAGAAAAATTTTTAAGAACAAAAAAAGTATTTAAAACAAAAAAAATTTTTTCCTCCAACAAATACAAAAAGATGGTTGATTAACATCATCATTACCTGGAGTTACCATGTTGCTTCATCTCTTTCTTACACGGAATATCTCGTGGTAGGCACGAACTCAGTACCCGGGTCATGATGTAATTTTAAAAATGAAGATATTTTGTAAATTTTATATTTGACCTTCTTTTAATAAATTTTCCCGGGCTTTCCAGCCTGCTCTTATCGTTTTTGAATTTCCCCGGGTTTTTTTACGTCTCAAATTAACACAGGGCCTACGTTTTATCGTCCGTCCCCGATACGACTATGAACTCATTCACCTCCTGTGATCAGGAATCAGAATTATGGACTTTCCCGATGTGGGGGAAGCGTATCCTCATGAAAATATTTATATATTATCCTTGTGGATCCTGAAGTTTCACTCATCTTAATCTTTTATATCTCTACCCTCTGTTATAAAATTGCATTATAAATGTCTTGCGTAAACCCCAAAAGATGGTTGACCTACCCCCTCTTTGCCCCCCCCCTCGTAAATATTTTGCGTCTGATGAATCGCCTCTGCTGACTGAAAACTGCGCTTGTTTGTCTTTGATCATAGTACCACAACATTTTTAAACAGACAGTTCGGAATATATTCAAGGTTTCTCCAGTTAGTAAAGGGACGATTTGGTAATTCGTTGTATTCATCTATTTCTTTTTCCCCTTTATCCCCCTGTGTTGTGTTACGGGGCTCTAAGGCAACGATTCATAGCCCTGCGAACTAAAAGGCATGTCTAAGAGGCGACTAAGGAAAGGACCAGGAAGCTCCCCCTGTAAAAAAAAAGCATCAGAAAAACACCCAGAAGTCGGGGATGTGTGGCCTCTTGGGGCGCATATCGGCAAAAGTACAATCTCTTTAAGCTAGATCATCATCAAATAGCTTGCCCTGGGCAGAACCCACCCCAGGGTCCCCCGGAATTTCTCTCTCCCCATGGCCAGATGCCCCCCTCTCCCCTGTTCAAACCATCAGTTACACCCAAACCCATCTTCTTCTGTTTTTCCCCACTTCTTCTCTTTCCCCGTATCCCCTTTCTATGATGGTCTTCCCCAGCCCTTCTTGTCATTTTATTTTCAAAATTCTCAATAAGATCACAACAAATCACAAAATGGTTTAAAAAGTGGTCGATATGAACGTTTGAAGAAAAGAACAACTCTTTGGAAATCGTCATTTTTAAAACCAGGTGTTGGTCACTTTAAACTAGTTGAAACGCGCGGGATTTTCACAAATGGCTTCAAATAATGCTATTTTTTAATTAGGGCATATTTATCTTTAAACACTGTCTTTTTTATAAAATGTCGCTTGCGTCTTCTGCGATACTCAGCGCGGATTAATCTTTATTATTTTTTTTTCTTGGTGTTCTCCCCTTTGGTCAAAATTTTTCCATTCACAATGCCTTTGTTTTTGTAATGAAAATAAGTTCCATTTATTCCATTTGTTTGTATCAGTGATTTTTTTCCCGTCGATTATATAAAAATTTATCTTCTTGGCCCCATACCGAAAACGCCCCAAACTCTTGTGATTTGTAGGGATCGACCTAAAGTGATTGTACGTTGTCCAGATATGCGCCCTGTGGGAGCCATCCTATTTCTGCGATGCTTTTTTACGGGGTTACCCTGGGCCTACATCATCGTTTTTGCTCATTGAGGGCCCGGGGGTACTATTCTTTGCTTTCCCGCAGGCCCCCGGGCCCCCACGGGCGGATATACATTTTAAATTATGTGTTCAGTAATGATTGATTGAATGATTGATTGATTGATTGTTTGGGTTTAATGATTGGTTGAATGATTATGAATGTTATGCGTTGATTGATTGAACCATCATCATTGCCTGGTGAGTAACCATGTCCCCCATCTCTTTCTAACACAGGAAGATATCTCAGCTGCAGTGCACGAACTCCGTAGCATCGGGGAGGGGCCCCCATGTAAAATGAAGATATTTTGTAGGAATTTTATTTTAATCTTTTTTAATGTTTCACCTGGACAGCGGCTTTCCAGCCTGCTTTTCTCGATTTTGAACTGCCATGGGTTATTTTACGTGCTCAAATTCAACCCGGACCCGGACCTACGGGGGACGGGCATCTCCACACTGAGATCAGAATCTTTTGAAAAATATCGGATGGCTCCCCCGAGGTGAACCTTGTACCTTTAAAGAAGATGAGCACCACGTCTACCCACAGAGACACCCATTCAGTAATAAGTTTTCATCAGTCAGTTGCACTACTGGGATTACATCAGTATTTACCTTTTTATTACATCAGTCAGTTGTATTCGGGGTTACATCAGTCATTGCACTTCTTGAGTTACTATAGTTGCACTTCTGTGAGTTACATCAGTCAGTTATATACCGAAAACTCAATGAAAAGAATAAAATGCCAAAATAAACATTTTATCTACCATCTGCATCACTACTAAAAACCCAAAAATGGATGGAAATTAAAGACAGATATAAAAAAATATTTTCCTAAAAAACTTTACCCTTGCCAAACTTGGTCTCACCCATAAAAAACTCATGACATTGTAAATGCTTGGGGAAAGGGAGTGGGGTCACCAGGAAAAACACAAAATGAGGACATCGAAATAGAGTGGGCATAATTTCGTGCCCGCATCGAAGACAACAAATGCAGTGGTTTGGACATTTTTGGTTGTTAATCCCTCATGCCTAGTGAAAATGGGGCCGAAAGGACTTTCCCTGCTCTCCCGTCCCCTCAACCTTCAACCCGGCCACGTCAGAGATGCGGGGTCCCGTCCCTTCCTCATGGCCTCCATGTTGTCCCTGGTCTGCCTTTCTTTTTCTTTTCCCCCTGGTATCCAAATGAGGGCTATCCTTGCAGGCATTTCTTGTCTATTTTCATAACATGTCCGACCAAAATTTTCCCTCTTCTCTTTTTGAGTATTGATTCCCCTTGTCTTGTATCTTGGGTGTTGGGTTTTGGTTTGGTTGGGGGAAAGAAATACTAAAACCACCAAGAACAGCATTCAATAAAGGATCGGGTTAGAGCTAAGGGGAAAATCACGAAAAGATGAATGAAATATCAAGACCACTAAATAAACACGGATATGCCGGGCCACCTAGCGATTTGTGCGCGTTGGACGACGGGGGACAAACTCCCCCGGAGTGCGGGTTCAATTCCCCGGGGTTTACAGAAAAGCCACAGGTTCTCCGTTTACGGTTTCTGGCCCGAAGAACTTTCGGGGTCCATGGCACGGAACCAATAACTGAAAGCAAATGCTTCTGGATTTTAAAAAAAAAAAATTAAAAAAAACGGATATAACCAGGTCGGCTCATCTGTCCCGGAAAGCAAATTAAACTCCCACTCATACCAACGGTGTGGACACCAACCACCATCCACCTGAGGGGAAAACAATAGATGATAATACCCCCTCTCTTTGGGCCCGTTACGCCCTTGGCGTTTGACAACAAAAACTACACCATTCTTCCTTTCATGGCCTTCCTCTTTTGTGTTCCCGCTATGATTAATTTCCTTTGTTCTTGCTCTATCGTTCTCCTCAGTTCGTCTTAGATCTTCCCTTTCGCCTACCCTCTGGAGTCCATCTCAGTGCAGTAGATAGATAATACGCAAAAGTAAATCTAAGCATAAGATATAATTTTCAAGTTATAATGGTATCATCAAGTAGCTTGTTCTGAGCGAACTTTCTCAACAGTCCCCTGAAATATCTATCTCATGGCCGATGTCCCGTCTCTGCGGTAAGTTCAAACCATCATTTACATCCCAATCCATCTTTTGGTCTTCCCCTTCTCGCCTATCCTCCTTCCGGGGAAGTTATAAAGTTATAATGGTCATTTTCAAAATATCATTATTTGTTTACTTTTCGAGTTTTGCCGGGGGGTGGGGGGAGGCAAAGGAATTACCACTGCACCCCAAAGGGAAAGTCAAAAGGCGACTGATGTAAGACCTAGGGCTTTTACTAAATAAAAAACATCCCGAAATCGTATGATGGCCTCTTTTGGCGCATAACTAAAAACTATAATCGTTCTTAGGTTCAGATCACATACAGATCAAAAGTGGTTAACAAGTGGTCGATATGGGGGTTCGGGGAAAAAGTACATGATGATGTTTCTTTGTCTTCTTGCTTCGTCTGCTTAAATCGAAATTCAGGATCCTTACAGCATTTCTGATTTTTGCTGAAGGCTTTTTTTTTTACCAGTTCCCCCATACATCAAGGCCATGCCTGCTATGATGAAGGCGGCCCCATCCCCCGGGGGACCGTAAAGGGGGCGACATAAAAGCAAAAACAAAATTACAATTCAGGGTTTTTTTCAGAAAAAAAAAAAAATTTAGGGGCCTTTCGACGATTTGCATCATAATGAGAAAATATACCACGGCCCCATCATGCTCTTTCTCTGACTTTTGGGGGGATGATGTTTCTTCATTTTCAGGTTTAACTGCGGGAAAAAACTTCCCCCCCCCATCAGAAAACAGTGGGCCCCGTACATTTTAAACAGAGATGTATCAAAAGACAAAATCTTTAAACAAGTCTAAAATAAAATTCCATTTTTAAACTGGCTTAAATCCAGACATTTTGTGGAAATTCAGAAAAAATTGCAGGTTAGTTTAAGAAATGTCTGTTTAGTTTAATACCTGTTTCCCCTTTTTTGGGATCCCAAATTTTTTTTTTACAAGAGCAAATTTTCCAACCTGTCTTTTTAAGGGTCAAAACCCCCCATGGGCATCAAATATGGGCATCAAGTTGATAAAATTTTAAAAAAGACCTTGTTTTTAAAAGATATGCCCCTTTTTGGGTTTATCCCCCAAGATATTCAAATGCAAACCTTCTCCAAAATATCTCAGGACAAATTTGGTTCCAAAACAACACCACAAAAGCAAAAAATTGTGCCCCGAGTCCCGTATCCAACTAAAAAAATACTCTTGAAAAGTCAAAAAATTTTTCAAACCCAGGGGGTATGATATCTACAGGATACAACAAAAATTCCCACAGAATCCATTGGCATCAAGTGCTTTTAATAAATTGTCAAAAAAATGGAAGTCCCAAATTTCCCCGAAGCACTTAAAATTAAAAAATCTTTTTTTGTGATTCCCGTATTAACTTATGGATGCGGGGTTGGAAAGCAACAAAAACTCTAGAAAAAAATTAGATCTTTGAGAATAAATGTCTTAAAAAATACGAAACCCCAAATTTGGGCAGATTTCGACCTAATACCAAAAAAAGACAAAGACCAAGCAAAAAAATGTATTTTTTATAAAAAAGGGGCCGCTGGAACCATCGGGCCCCCGTGGATGAGGGAAAACCCCTTCCCAAACCCCTATAGACACCAGAGGGAAAAAAACAGGGAAAACCAAAAGGCTCCGTGAACCATCACCAGGAAGGATCAACGTGGGCCCAGTAAACATTAAAGACCTAAAACAGATACAACGAACCCGAGACCCAAAAGCTATGACCTCTGCCCTATGCCGCCCACAGGCCCCAAAAGGGAAAAACTAACTAAAACCCTCTACAAAAAAATCTGCATAGACTGGAAGAAAACACTGGATAATTATGGAAAAAAACCCTCAAAGACCTCAGAACGGACAATGTCATTATATTTCCTACGTACCGGACCTGCAGACTCAACAAAAAAATTACAAGACAGGAACAAGTCAAACGCTCTCTGCCGTGTCACAGGAGGAACAGACACCTGAGCATGTCCCCAAACTGTCCTCTAAAGCACCCCCTCCTTTTAGCTGAAAAATGTGGCCAAAGGTTTACCCCAAAAAATAAGCGGGGGAAAACCCGCGGACCTGAAGCTAACTGTCCGTTTATGACCCCCATAAATTAAACGCGACCAAATCGCCGAAGAAAAATTTATTATTCTGTTTTTTTATTTCTAGTTTTTTCTTTTTTTCGTTTTTTACCCACACATTCTTCCGCACATTCTCTCACCCATTCTCTCCGCACATTCTCGTCGCACATTCTCTCCCGCACATTCTTCACGCCACATTCTCATCCCCACATTCTCTCCACATTCTCTCCCAAAATTCTCTCCCCCAAAATTCTCTCCGCACATTCTCGTCCCCCTTCTCGTCCCATTCTCTCCCCACATTCTCTCCCACATTCTCTCCGCACATTCTCTCCCACCTCTCCACACCTCTCACCACCTCTCTCACCACCTCTCTCACACCTCTCTCACACACAACTCTCTCCACACACAATTTTACACACAACTCTCTCACACACAACTCTCGTACACAACTCTCTCACACCCCTCTCCCCACAACTCTCTCACCCCCTCTCTCCCACCTCTCGTCCCCACAACTCTCTCACACACAACTCTCATCCCACAACTCTCTCACACCCCAAATCTCTCCCAACCTCGTCACACAACTCTCTCCACACAACTCTCTCCCCACAACTCTCTCACACAACTCTCCCCACAACTCTCTCACACAACTCTGTCACACACAACTCTCTCACACACAACCCCGTCACACACAACTCTCCCCTCACACACAACTCTCGTCCCCCAACTCTCGTCACACACAACCCCTCACACACAACTCTCTCCCCCCCACACAACTCTCATCCCCACAACTCTCATCCACACAACTCTCTCCCCACAACTCTCCCCCACAACTCTCGTCACACACAACTCTCTCACACAACCCCTCACACACAACTCTCTCCACACAACTCTCGTCACACACAACTCTCGTCCACACAACTCTCGTCACACACAACTCTCGTCACACAACTCTCTCACACAACTCTCCCACACAACTCCCCGTCACACACAACTCTCAATCTCACAAAACTCTCGTCCACAACTCCTCTCACACAACTCTCTCAACAACTCCCACAACTCTCATCAACACAATCTCGTCTACAACTCTCTTCACAACAACTCTCGTCACACACAACTCTAAAAATCCCACACAAACTCTCATCACACAAACTCTCGTCACACACAACTCTCGTCACACAATTCCCAAACTCTCGTCACACCTCTCACACACTCTCGTCACACAACTCTCGTCACACACCCCTCTCTCACACCCCTCTCGCCCACACACACTCCGTCACACATTTAATTCTCGTTTAGTGCCGTTAGTCGATTTTCATTTTTTCTTTGGATGGAATTTGTGTATTCTAGCCTGAATGTGATAGTCTATGACCTGTGACCCATCTAAAATTCTGAAACCACTGGGACAGGCCTAGCAAGCCGACAGTGGTATAATCAATTGTGCTCGTAGAATTTGAAGAGATTTCGAAAACGGTAGCAGGGACACAGGGAAACCAAATAACATCAAGATATCCCTATTAATACCCCTGTGGAGCACGAGGAAAATTTCAAGACATCGTAGAACAAATGAAAAAAACGTAAAATAGCAATATTAGGACTAGCAGAAAACGCACCAAGGACAAGGCTGCAAAAGTTCATCTAGATTACACATACGCATACTCAGGTGTAGAAATCATGCAGAGCTAAACATGGCGTCGGATTATCATGACCCAGATCTGCTAAGTAAATTACAATAGGTTACATCTCAGAAAGAATAATGAAATCACAATCGGAGAACGACATGGACGACCTACATTCAAATTTACATCGTGTTAATAGTGCTGAGAATATAGAAGAATGCGATGAATTTTATGACGTCATTAGCGATACTATAAATAGAATCAAATCAGGGGGAGACTACTTTCTATTGGGTGATTTAATGCACATTTAGGTTCTGATAGGGACAGGGCTGGACATATCTAGGTCAATTCGGAACAACACTAGTCAGAGAAATGGAAACGGCATAAGACTTCTGGGTGTGAAACACCCGACCTAATTATTACCAAACACAATTTCAACCCCGGCAATCACATTTATACTTGGTACAAATGGAACAACTTAGATCAAGGCCAAATAGATTTCATTCTAGTCAAAAGATCAAAAAAAGGTCAGTGGTAGACGCTAGAACTATACCAAATTTATGCATAGACACGGACCAAAAAGCGGTAGATTGACTATCAGAACAACAAGAAAGTACCAGGGGGCAACACACAAACTACAAAAGAAATAATCAAAATCAATAAATTAACAGATGTCAACACACAAAGAGTCATATCTACAAAGAGTAAAGATAATTTTGTTAAACTAACTGAAGAAACAATCATAGAAGAAGAATGGACAGTATTTAAGAGAACTTTATTAGAAGCAGACAAAGAAACATGTGGAAAAAGCAAATACAAGTACCGACAAAAGCACAACTTGTGGAATGACGAAGTAAAACTAGCAAAAAGGAAAAAAACACAGATACAACTATGGGAAAAAACAAACATCAAAACGACCTCACTAGTATGGGGAACAGCTAGAAAACAAGCCAAGGAGATAATAAAGAAGTCTAAAATCAAGCTGGAGTTTTAAAAGAAACATTAAATTCAGACTACAAAATTAAACAAGACATTTTTTACAAGAAAATTAAAGCTTGGGAAAGACAAGAACAATATGCCCCTGAAATTATTAACGATGAAAACGGCCAAGTCTTAATGATCCAAAATGATAATGAACAGATGGCGAAATACTTTAGTGAACTCTCAACCTACAACAAGAGGACCAACGAACACTCAAGAACTCACGTAAATGTAATTTGAAGTAGAACCAACATAACACTATCAGAGATCAGAAATGCTAAATATGGCCCACCTAATAAAACACCAGGCCGACAATATCCGGCCGACCTAATCAAACAACTAAAGAGGTAGGAATCAGCTGGCTCCATAGACTATTCAACCAAGTCTGGATCACACAAGAAACACCAGAAGATTGGAGAATGCTGCAATTGTTCCATCTGGAAGAAGAAAGGTAGCAAGAGGGACTGTACAAGTATAGAGGCATAGCGCTACTGAGCCACACTGGGAAAATATTCTGCAAAATCTTGAAAAGGCTCCGCACATCATCGAGCCACAGCAATGACTCCCAAATGGGATTCAGGAAGAACAAAAGCTGACAGACGCAAATTCGCCCTCGACAGTTAGTAGAAAAGGGCTATCGAATCCGACAAACATTTACACGTTGCATTTGTAGATCAGGAAAAAGCGTTCAACCCCGTAGATAGGCACAAGTTGTGGAAATACAACAACCTATGGGTTTGAACACCTAATCAAACCTTGCAAGAACATTTATACTGACAGCCAATGTACGATTAGAACAAATACAGGATTATCGGAAAAGTTTCACGTAGGGTCAGGAGTAAGACAAGGCTGCGTACTATCCCCGCTGCTATTCATCACTACATTGACCACATTTGTAAAATATAACACCAGCGAAGAAACAACCTCGAGAACTCTTAAATGAATTTCTTTTTTCAGACGATCAGGCAATCATATCAACAACAGAAGAACACTTTCAACAACACATCAACAGACTCCAGTTAGCATGTAACGAATACAAATGAAATTAACATCGACAAAACAGAAATAATGACATTCGCCAGAGAGAAAACACTACCAACATCTCCATCGATAATCATCACTAAATCAAGCAAAGATTTCACATACCTGGGAGCATTTTTTTCAGCAAATGGAAGAATAACTAATGAATTCAACACAGATGCAACAAAGCAAATCAAATGATAGGGGAAATGGCGCCAATTTTAAGATGCAAACACGTCACCATGAACACAAAAGAGCAATGTTCAACACAATCTTTCTCCCACTTTATGTTCAAGTAAACCTGGACGCTGACAACAAACGATGAAGAAAACTAGTCACAACAGAGATGAAGTGTCTACTCAGAATGCTGGGTGTAACAAGAAGAGACCGGTTGAGAAATGACATCAGGAAAAAAATGGGGACAACATCATATAGACTTCATCAAGAAACAACAAATTAAATGGTTCGGTCACGTAAGCAGATTACCATCAGACAGGGCACCCCAAAGAGCAATGCTGCTCCGATACAAAAGGTACAAAGCAAAAAAGGCCACGCAAAGATGGACCTCAGAGATAACAGAGGCGACGAAAGAGACTATCTGAGAAGCGCATACTAGGGCCCGTTTTTGAAATCTCTTCCTGACCTGACGCTGTGAGGCATACAGGATTCGAGAGAAGAGAAAGGGATTTTTGTCTGGCTGTCATGTTATATCTGCTGTCCAAGAAGTCTGAATGTCTTTGCATCTGTTGTATCCTTTACTTGATAAAGACCTTTGGGGCGGAAATGTCGTTGAATACTGTTTTGTACTTTCTAAAAATACAGTACTTTGTTTTTACTTGTTTCGTCACAGATAATGTTACAATTTGTGTATTTCTTTAAACTTTCTTCCTATAGACTCTGGACTTTAATGTCAACACAGAATGTGATAACAATGGAGATTTTCTTCTACACATCACAGTTCGGAAAGGTATATTATTTTTCTTTAGTTCTTCTTTAGTTCTTCTTTAGTTCTTCTTTAGTGCTTCTTTAGTTCTCTTCTTTAGCTCTTCTTTAGTTCTTCTTTGGGTTTTTCTTTAGTTCTTCTTTAGCTCTTCTTAGCTCTTCTTTGTTCTTCTTCAGAAAGCTCCATAGAACGCTCCATATCAACCTTGTTAAACCGTGATTTGTGTGATTATTACCGATCCAAACGCACTTTCAGCTCTTCGGCTCAGTCCATGGGCATCGTAACCTTTCGGTTCGGTGCCGAACACCATAAATCTAGAATCTTTGGGTTTTTCTTGCCATCCCGCGGAATTGAACCCCCACACAGAGGCTAGTCACCCGCAGTCCAACGCGCCACGAACACGCTTGGCAGGTGGGCATATTGTGTGATCTTAACCTAAGAGGATTGTACGTTGTGTTTTAAAGCGCTCGTATTGTTGAACATGCAATAAGTCCGTAAAAATAAAAGTTTGTGTTTCGTCCTTCTTCTTCTTCCTCCTCCTCTCCATATCGACCATTTGTTAAACCATTCTTTATGATTTGTATTGATCTGAGCCTAAGAGCGATTGTACGTGGTGCCAGTTTTTCACCTACAAGGAAGCCAGCACATCCGATTTTTGCGATGCTTTTTATTTACTAGGGTAGCTTCCCTAGGTCCTACATCAGTTGCCTCTTTCTACCCTGCCTTGCCCGGTGCATGGTATATTCTTTGCTTCCCCTTGAGGGGCCCGGTAATAAACAGGAGAATTCTTTTTTAGTCTTCTTTGCGTTCGTTCTTTGACCAATTTTAACCCTTTTTGATATTGATCTTTTTCAAGAACGTGTATATTGATTGGT
>JADZMA010001201.1:0-23697 GCA_020796225.1 Arion vulgaris
GCAGGCCCCATTGGGAAAAATAAGACTGGATCTGGCAGTTTGTGTTTGTGTTGTGCTCTGGTTGTATTCTCCGTTTGTTTTCATCCAATAATTTTTCTTAACTGTTTCAGGAGAGTCTTTGCTTCTGTAAAGCTTTGTGTTGGGTGGGATTGTGTTAGACTTCCTAGACTGTTGTTTTTGGCCAGTCTTTGCTTCTGTAAAGCTTTGTGTTGGGTGGGATTGTGTTAGACTTCATAGAGCCCTTGCAAATTTGTCATCCTTTTTATTTCCTGGGAGGTCACAGTGTGATGGTATCTACTGTAGAACTAATACTAGTTTTTTTTTAAGCAATCTGATTTTGTGCGTTATGTCATGGCAGCTTGTCTTGTCCTGGGACAGGGAGATGGCCTGAGAACGGATAAGAATGAAGTCACTGTTGGTCTTCAAGGCACTTTTGAATATCTCTAATAAACAAATTCTGAGCGTGTGTGCTTAAATCTTAACAAACGTGGTCACCAACCTCAACCAGGAGTGTCCACAGATCGGAATAACCTGTCTACAATCAGATTTAAAATTAGCAGTTATCTAAACCAGGTCCATGCAGGACGATTAAGCAGTCGTGCATTGAACGTAGTTGTAAGCGTAACATGATGGGGTTTTTACAAAATGTATCATTGGTGTATCCAATATATATATATGGAACTGCAGTAAAACTATTTGATTGGCAAAACACGTAATTACAAAGTACTGTAGTTTTACAAATTACAAAACAATGACAAAATACAGCAACGTTTCGACTAACAAGGCCTTTATAAAGCAAACGAACAAACAGGAGTGACAAATTAAAATGAAACACAAATGGACGACCAAATACAAACGTATCTAAGGAAAATCTGAATAAAAACGAATAACGAAATAAATGTAACACAAAAACAAAATAGAAACAGTAGAAAGGAAAAGAAACAATGAAACATCTAGTAAATATATAACTGAATACATGCAACATATACCCATATAGATTACAAAGCATGGGAAGAGAAAGTACTAAGAAGCATAAGAATGGAATATAACATGAATACATGCAACATATACCCATATAGATTACAAAGCATGGGAAGAGAAAGTACTAAGAAGCATAAGAATGTACATTGAGCCTGCGTGGTCGAAAGGGTACCATACAAAGAAATCAACCGATTCTCCAGAGCAAATCGACTGCGATCATCCGAGGGAAATGATCGGATGGCTGTGACCTGGACATCGTGAGCACCTAAATGGTCAGTATCATTGAAATGGGTGGCTACAGGGGTCATAGAGCATTGGCGTATGTCGCGTAAGTGTTGGGCGAATCGGTCACTGAGCCTCTGCCTGTCTCGCCGATATAAGCCTTGTTACACCGCTTACAGATAATGGCATAGATAAGATTACGGGACTCGCATGTGAACCAATCGTCAATAAAAACGTCCTAAAGGAAAAGATACAGTACGCGTCTGTATCACATAAGCACACGTGTTGCAACGCGACGGCCACACTGGACAGTGCCAAAATGAGTCTGGATATTGGACTTAAGGCGACTGTGTACCAACATATCCTTAAGACTTCTGTCCGTCTGTAAGACACCAAAGTATAGTGGGGGAAGACAGAACGGGTCTCAGGATCTGATCAAAGGGAGAGACAGATGACTGAATAAAACATTTTCACCAGGGAACTATGGGGTGGTAAGTTAAGATAAGTTTTACTCTGTCAGAGTTAGTAGTCCTATGCTGGCTGGTAAGGGCCTGCTGGCGAGTGATTTTCTGAACGCGATGCATAGCCGAGACAGCACCTCTCGGGTATAGGCGCCTACAAAGAAATCAACATCTCGCAGCTCTCTCAAGAAAATCATCGTCCTCACCACAAAGGCGACGAAGGCGTAAGAGCTGCGAGAATGGCAAAAAAGTCCGACAAGCCCGGGATAGGAAGAAGTATGAGGAGAAAACGATGTGCATCAGTAGGCTTGTAATATACTGATGTAGTGATAGCGGATAGGCGTAATGTGATAGTAATGTCAAGAAAGGTTGACAAGTAGGGAGATGTGAGAAGTAAAACGAATAGAAGGGTTGAAAACATTAATGAAATTAATGAAGCGTGACAATCGGCTTCAGGCATATCAGTGATGCCAATACAGTCATCAATGTATCTGTGATAGACAGACGGAAGGGGCCATCATATATAGTCCATACTAGGTGTTCAAGATAACCATGAATAGACAAGCATAACTAGGTCCCATTTTAGTACCATGGCAACCCCACTGATCTGCTCAAAGAATTTGGGCATTAAACTGAAAGGAGTTAAGAGTGAGAACTAGTTCCGCAAGACGAAGGAGAGCAGAAGTTGACACAAGTGGATTAGTTCTCCAATTGAGAAAGAACTGGGGAGCTATAAGGCCGTCAGGATGAGGTATAGAAGTGTACAAGAAAGTTTACTAGATGTTTCATTGTTTCTTTTCCTTTCTATTTCTAGTTTTTATGTGTTTTTTGTGTTACATTTATTTCGTTATTCGTTTTATTCCAGATTTTCCTTAGATACGTTTGTATTTGGTCGTCCATTTGTGTTTCATTTTAATTTGTCACTCCTGTTTGTTCGTTTGCTTGATAAAGGTCTTGTTGGTCGAAACGTTGCTGAATTTTGTCATTGTTTTGTAATTTGTAAAACTACAGTACTTTGTAATTACGTGTTTTGTGTATCCAATAAAGCACCCACTATACCCAATAAAGCACCCACTATATCCAATAAAGCACCCACTATATCCAATAAAGCACCCACTATATCCAATAACGGTAACATCAAGCTAAAATAAAAATATCACAAAAAGATTGGCAAAGGGAAGTTAACTCGATATATTTAAAAACTGCTACCTTAGAATTATCATCAGGAGAATAAAAGCTAGAGAGATAAGTCATACAGAAAATACAGGGTGTTCAAGATAAAAGGCCGATTGATAAATCAATAGTTTCCATTTACGCATTGCGTTTTGTCTATTTACTATTTAAACCAGTTCTGATAGATTGTCCTGTCGTCACATTGCCAAAAAAAGGGGAAAAGGGGGGTTGGGGAAAAATTTTTTAAAGGGGGGAAAAAGGGAATTTCCCCCGGGCCCCCCCCCCGGCCTTCGGGTTTAAAATTAAAAACCCCCCTTTTTGGGAAAAAAAGGGGGAAAAAAAACCAAAAATTTTTCCCCAAAAACCTTAAAAAAAAACCCCATTTTTCCCCCCCCCCCCCGGGGGTCCCCCAAATTGGGGGGGGCCCCCAAAAGGGGAAACCTTTTTCGGGTTTTTTCCCCCCCCAAAAAAAAAAAAATTTTTTAAAAAAAATTTTTTTTAAAAAATTTTTTTTTTTTCCCTTTTTTTTCCCCCCAAATTTTTTTAAATTAATCTTTTTTTTTTTTTTTTGGGGCCAAAAAAAATTTTTTTTTTTTGGGGGCCTTTTTTTTTTTTCCCCCCTTTTTTTCCCTTTAAAAAAAAAAAATTCCCAAAACCCCTTATTTTTTTTTTAAAAAATTTTTAAATTTGGGGGGGAAATTTTTTTTCCCCAAAAAAAAAATTAACCCCCCCCTTTTTTTTTAAAAAACCCCCCTTTTTCCCCCCAAAAAAAAAAAAAAAAAAAATTGGGGGGGGGGGAAAAAAAAAAAGGGGGGAAAAAAAAAAAGGGGGAATAAAAAAAAGGGAAAAAAAAAAAAAAAAAACCCCTTGTTTAAAAAAATTTTTCCTTTCCCCCTTTTTTTTTTAAAAAAAAAATTTTTTTTGGGAAAAAAGGGGGGGGCCCCCCCCAAAAAAATTCTTTTTAAATTTTTTTTAAAATTTTTTTTTTCCCCTTTTTTTTTTCCCCCCCCGGGGGCCCGGGGGGCCCCCTTTTTTAAAAAAAATTTTTTTTTTTTAAAAAAAAATTTTTTTTTTTTTTTTTTTTTTTTAAAATTTCCCCAAAAAAAATTTTTAAAATTTTTTTTTTTAAAATTTTTCCCCTTTTCTTTTTTTTGGGTTTTTTAGGGTTTTTTCCCCAAACCCCCCCAAAAATTTTTTTTAAATTTTACCCTTTTTTGAACGGGGTTTTTTTTTTTTTAAAAAAAATTTTTTTAAAAAACCGGGGGGTTTTTTTTGGGTTAAAAAAAAAAGGGGTTTTCCCCAAAAAAAAAACCCCCCAAAGGGGGGTTTAAAAAAAAAAAAAACCCCCCAAATTTTTTTTAAAAAAAAAAAAATTAAAAAAATTTTTCCTTTTAAATTTCCATTTTTTTTTGGGTTTTTAAGGCCCCCCTTTTTTTTCCTTTTCCAAAAGGTTTTTTAAAAAAAACCTTTTTTCCATTTTTTTCCCCCCCCTTTTTTTTTTTTTTGGAAAAACCTTTTTTTCCCCCCTTTTTTTTTTTTTCCAAAAAATTTTTTTTTTTAAAAATTTTTTTTTCCCCAAAAAATTAAAAATTTTTTTTTTTAAAAAAAAAAGGGGGAAAAATTAAAAAAAAATTTTTAAAAAATTTAAATTTTTTGGGGGTTTTTTTTGGGTTTAAAAATTAAAATTTTTTAAAAAAAATTTAAAAAAACCTTCTAAAAAAATTCAAAAAGGAAAAAAAACAAAAAAAAAAAAAAAGATTTTTTGGGGGTTTTAAAAAAAAAAAAAAAAAATTTTTTTTGGGAAAGGTAAAATAAAAAGGGGTTAAATTTTAAAATTCCCAAAGGGGAAATTTTTTTCCCTTTTAAAAATTTTTTAAAAACCCTTTTAAAAAATTTTAATTTTTTTAAATTAAAAAATTTTTTTTTTTTGGGCCCAAAATTTTAAAAAAAAAAACCCCCCCCCCAAAAAATTTTTTTTCCCCCCCCCGGGCAAACCCCCCCCAAAAAAAAAAAAAAATTTTTTTTTTTTTAAAAGGGGCCCTAAAATTTTAAAAAATTTTTTTTTTTTTTAAAAATTTTTTTTGGGGAAAAAAAAAAACCCCCCCCAAAAAACCGGGGGGGTTTAAAAAAATTAAAAAAACAAAAAGGCGGGGGGGGCCCTTTTACCCCCCCCCAAAAATTAAAAAAAATTTTTTTTTAAAAAAAAAAAAAAAAAAAAATTTTTTTTAAAAATTTTTTAAAAATTTTTTTTTTTTTTTTTTTTAAAAAATTTTTGGGCCCCCCCAAAAATTTTTTTTCCCAAAAAAATTTTTTTCCAAAGGGGGAAAAAAAAAAATTTTTTTTTTCCCCCAAAAAAATTTTTTTTTTTGGGGTTTTTTTTCCAAAAAAAAAAAAAATTTCCCCCCTTTTTAAAAATTTTTTGGAAATTTTTTAATATTTTAACTTAAAAAAAAAAAAAATTTGAAAAAAAATTTGGAAAAATTAAAAAAAAATTTTGGTTTTTTTAAAAAAATTTTTCCAACCTTAAAAAAATTTTTTTTTTTAAAAAAAAAATTTTTAAACCCCAAAAAAAAAATTTTTTAAAACCTTTTTTGGGAAAAAAAAAAAAAAGGGAAAAAAAAAAAAGGGGCCCCGGGGGGCCCCGGGGGAAACCCCCAAAAAAGGGGAAAAAAATTTTTTTTGGGGGGAAACCCCACCGGGGAAAACCCCCGGAAAAGGTGGGGTTTTAAAAAAAAAAAAAAAGGGCCTTTAAAAAAACCCCCCAAAAACCCCTTTTTTTTAAAAAGGCCGGGGGGGGGTTTTTTTTTTTCCTTTTTTAAAAAAGGTTTTTTTCCCCTTTTTAAAATTTTGGGGTTTTTTTTAAAAAATTTTAAAATTTTTTTTTTTTTAAAAAAAATTTTTTTTGGGAATTTTCCCAAAATTTTTTTTTTTTTTTCCCCCCTTTTAAAAAAAATTTTAAATTTTAAAGTTTTCCCGAAAATTTTAAAAAATTTTTTTTAAAAAATTTTTTTTAATTTATTTTAAAAAAAAAATTTGGGGGGAAAAAATTTTTTTTTTAAAAAATTTTTTTTTCCCTTTTGGTTTAAATTTTTTTTTGGGGGAAAAAATTGAAAATTTTTTTAAATTAAAAATTTTTTTTTTAAAAAATTTCCCCTTAAAAGGGGGGGGCCCCCCCCCTTTTTTAAAACAAAAAAACCCCCAAAAACCAAATTTTTTTTTTAAATTTTTTTAAATTTCCCCCTTTTTTTTTAAAAAAAAAAATTTTTTTCAAAAAAATTTTTTTTTTTCCCAAAATTTTTTTTTATTTAAATTTTTTTTTCCCAAAAAAATTTTATTAAAAAAAAAAAAAATTTTTTTTAGAAAAATTTTTTTTTAAAATTTTTTTTTTTTTTTAATTGGAAAGGGAAAATTTTCCCCCTTAAAAATTTTTTTGGGTTGTTTTTTTGGAAAAAAATTTTTCCCTTTTTTTCCTTTTTTTTTTAAAACAAAAAATTTTTTTGTTTGGCCCCCAAAATTTTTTTTTTTTAAAAAAATTTTTTAATTTTTGGGGGTTTTTAAAAAAAAGGGAAGTTTTTCCCCTTTTTAAAAAAAAAGGGGGAAAAATTTTTTTAAAAAAAACCCCCCTTTTTTTTTTTTTGGGGGAAAAAAAAAATTTTTTTTTTTAAAAAATTTTTGGTTTTTTTTTTTTTTCCCCCCCAAGGGGGAAAATTTTTTTTGGGTTTTTTTTTCTTTTTCCAGAAAAAAAAAAAAAATTTTTTTTGTAAGAAAAAAAAATTTTTTCCTTTTCCTTTTGTTTTTTTTTAAAAACCAAAATTTTTTTTCCCGGGAAAATTTTTTTTCCCCCAAAAATGAAAAAAAAAAAATTTTTTTTTTTTTTTTTAAAAAATTTTTTTTTTAAAAAAAATTTTTGGTTTTTTTCTTTCCTTGGGGTTTTTTTTGGGGGGAAAAAAAAAAAAGGAAAAACCGGGAAAAAATTTGAAAAAAAAAAAAAAAAAAATTTTTTAAAAAAACCCAAAAAACAAAAAAAAAAAAATTTTTTTAAAAAAAAAAGGGGTTTAAAAAAAATTTTTTCAAACAAAAAAATTGCTTTCCCAATTTTTTTAAAAAAACCCCAAAAAAACCCTTTTTGGGAAAAAAAACCCTTTAAAACCCCCCTTTTTTTTTTTTTCCCCCCTTTTTTTCCAAAATTTTTTTTTTGGGTTTTAAAATTTAATTAAAAATTTTTTTAAAAAAACCCCCCCCCCCCAAAAAATTTTTCCCTACCCCCTTTCCCCTTTTTTAAAAATTTTCCCCAAAAAAAACAAAAAAAAAAAAGTTTTTTTTTTTTCTTTTTAAATTTTAAATTTTTAAAAAAAAACCCGGGGTTTTTTAAAAAAAAAATTTTCAAACCCTTTTTCCCCTTTTTCCCAAAAAAAAAAAAGGGCCCCCAATTTTTTAAAAAAAAATTTTTTTCCCCCCTTTTTTTTTTTTTTTTAAAAAATTTTTTTTTAAAGGGGTTTTTTTTTTTTTTTTTGGGGGGGCCCTTCCCCCCTTTCTTTTTTCCCCCCCCTTTTTTTTGGGGTTTTTTTTTTTTAAAAAAATTTTTTAAAGTTTTCTTTTTTTCAAAAATTCGGGAAATTTTTTTTCCTTAAAATGGGGGCCAAAAAAAAAAATTCCATTTTTTTTAAAAATTTTTTTTAAAAAAAATTTTTTTGGTTTTTTTAAAAATTTTAAAAAAAATTTTTTTTTTAAAACCTTTTTAAAAGTTTAAAATTTTTTTTTTTTTTTCCCCCAATTTAAAAAAAAAAAGGGGGGGGAAAAAAATTTTTAAAAAATTTTTTGGTTTTTTTTTTTTTTTTTTTTTAAAAAAAAAACCAAAAAAATTTTTAAAAAAAATTTTTAAAAAACCCCCCCCAAAAAAAAAATTTTAAAATTTTTTTTTTTTAAAAAAATTTTTTTTAAAAAGAAGGAAAAAGGGGTTTTATTTTTTAAAAAAGGTTCCAAAAAAATTTTTTTTCCTTTTTTTTTTTAATTAAAAAAAATTTTTTTAAAAAAACCCCCCCCTTTTTCCAATTTTTTTTTTAAAATTTTTCCCCCCCCAAGAAATTTTTAAAAAAAATTTTAAAAAAAATTTAAAATTTTTTCCTTTTTTCCCCCAAAAATTTCCTTTTTGGGTTTTTTTAAAAAATTTTTGGGTTCCCCCCTTTTTTTTTTTTTTTTAAAAGGGGTTTTTAAAATTTTTTAAAAAATTTTTTCCCAACCCCCCCCCCCTTTTTTTGGGGTTTTTCCTTTAAAAATTTCCCCTTTTTTTCCTTTTTTTAAAACCCCCCTTCCCAAAAAATTTTGTTTTTTTTTTTTTTAAAAAAATTTTTTTTTAAAACCCCAAATTTTTTTTTTAAATTTTTAAATTTTAAAAAAAGAAAAAAAAATTTTTTTAAATTTTTTTTTTTTTTCCATTTTTTAAAATTTAAAACTTTTTTTTTTTTTTAAAAATTAAAACCCAAAAAATTTAAAATAAAAAAAAAATTTAAAATTTTTTTCTTTAAATTTAATTTTTTTTTTTGGGAAACCTTTTTTTTAAAAAAAATTTTAATTTTTTTTAAAAAAATTTCCCGGAAAAATTTCCAAAAAAAAAATTTAAATTTTTTAAAAAATTTTTAAAAAAAAATTTTAAAAAATTTTTTTTTCCTTTAAAAAAAAAAAATTTTTAAAAACCTTTGGGTTTTTTGGGGAAAAACCAATTTTTTAAAAAAAAAAAAACCCTTAAAAAAAAGGAAAAAAAAATTTTAAAAATTTTTTTTTTTTTTAAAAAAAAAATTTAAAAATTTTAAAAATTTTTTTTTTTTTTTTTTGGGGGGGTTTTTTTGAAAAAAATTTTAAAAAAGGTTCAACCCCCAATTTTCCCCCCGGGGGTTTTTAAAGGTTTTTTGGGGAAAAAAAGGGGGAAAAGGGGGCCCAAAAAAAATTTTTTTTTAAATTTTTTCCCCGGGGAAATTTAAATGTGCTCCCAAAAAAAAAACCCCCCCCTTTTTTTTTCCCCAACCTTAAGGGGGGACTTCTGACGGAAAAATTTTTTTTTTAAAAAAAAGGGGGGGTTTAAAAACGCAAAAATTTTTTTTATTCATACTTATGGACGGGGGGTTTTTTTTTCCCCCCCCCCGGGAAAAAAAATTTAAAAAAAAAACCCCCAAAAAATTTTTTAAAAAATTTTTTTTTTAAGGAAAAAAGGGTTCCCAAAAAAAATTTTTTAAAAAAAAAGGGGTTTTCCCAAAAAGGGAAAAACCCCCCCTGTCTAATTTCCCCAAAAGGGGGGGCCCCGTTTTTTTTTTTTAAAATTTTTTTTTAAAAAAAAAAAAAAAAAAATAAAAAATTTTTTTTTTTTTCCCCCCCCTTTCCTTTTTTTAAAAAAAAAGGGGAATTTTCCCGGGGAAAAAAAAAATTTTTCCCCTTTTTCCCCCCCCCTTTTTTTTAAAAAACCCTTTTTTTCCCCTTTTTTTTAAAAATTTTTTTGGAAAAAAAAACCCCCCCCCCCCCAAAAATTTTTTTTTGGGGTTTTCCCCCCCTTTTTTTTTTGTTTAAAAATCCCCCCAAAAAAAATTTTTTTTCCCCCCTTTTTAAAATTGGGGAAAAAAAAAAAAACCCCCCCCAAAAAAATTTTTTTTTTTTTTTTTTTTTTTTTTTCCCCCCAAAAAAAAACCCCAAAAAATTTTTTTTAAAAAAAAAAAATTTTTAAAAAAATTTTTTTAAAAAAGGGGTTTAAAAAAACCAAAATTTTAAAAACCAAAAAGGGGGCCAAAAAACTCAAAAAAATTTTTTCCCTTTTTAAAAATTTTTTTCCGGGGAAAAAAACCCCCTTTAAAAAAATTTTTAAATTTAAAAAAATTTTTTTAAAAAAAAAAAAAAATTTAACCCAAAAATTTTTAAAAAAAAAAAATTTTTTTTTTTAAAAAAATTCCCTTTTTTTTCCCCCAAAAAAAAAAAGGCTTCCCCCCCCCTTTTCCCCCCCAAAAAAAAAAAAACCCCCCCCCCCCCGGGGCCCCCAAATTTTTTCCCCCCCCCGGCCCCAAAAAAAAGGGCCCAAAAATTTTTTTCCCAAACCCCCAAAAAAAACCCCCTTTTTTTTTTAAATTTTCCCCCTTTTTTAAAAAACCCCCCCAAAAAAAATTTTTTCCCCCCTTTCAGGGGTTTTTTTTTTTTTTTTAAAAAACATTTTGGGGGAAAAATTTTTTTTTTTTTTTTTTTCCCCCCCCCTTTTTTTTTAAATTTTATGGCCCCCTTTTTAAAAAAAAAATTTTTTTTTTTTAAAGGGGTTTAAAAAAAAAACCCGGTTTTTTTAAAAATTTTTGGGGGAAAAAAAAAAAAAAACCCCTTTTTTTTCCCCAAAAAACCCTTTAAAATTTTTTTAAAACCCCCCATTTTTTAAGGGGGGGAAAAATTTTGGTTTTGGGGGGGAAAAAAAAACCCGGGGGCCCAAAATTTTCCCCCCAAAAAACCCCCCAAAAGGGGGGGGGCCCCGCCCTTTTTTGGGGGATGGGTTTTTAAAAAGGGCCCTTTTTTTTTCCCCCCAATTTTCCCCCCCCAAACCTTTTAAAAAGGGGAAAAACCTTTCCCCGCCTTTTTGGGTTTTAAAAAAAACCCCCCCTTTTTTTGGGGGGAAAAAATTTTTTTGGGGGTTTTTTAAATTTTTGGTTTTTGGGGTTTTTTTTTTTTCCCCCAAAAAAAAAAAATTCCCCTTTTTAAATTTTTTTTTTTTTGGGGGGGGCCCCCAAAAAACCGGGGTTTTTTTTTTTAAAAAAGGGGGAAAAAAAAAAAAGGGGGGCCCCCCCCCCCCTTTTTTGGGAAATTTTTCCCCCAAAAAATTTTTTTGGAAAAATTTCCCCAAAAAGGGGTTTTTTAAAATTTAAAAAAAAAAAAGGGAAAACCAAAATTTTTTTTAAAAAAAATTTTTTTAAAAAAACCCCCCAAAAAAAAAAAAAAAAAAAAAAAAATTTTTTTTTTCCCCTTTAAAATTTAAAAAAAAACCCCCAAAAAAAAACCCCCCAAAAAAAATTTTTTTAAAAAAAAAAAAAAATTTTTTTTTTTTAAAAAACCCCAAAAATTTTTTTTTCCCGGGGGTTTTTTTTTTGAAAAAAAAAATTTTTTTTTTTTGAAAATTTTTAAAAAATTTAAAAAATTTTTTTTTTAAAAAGGGGCCCTTTTTTTTAAAATGGAATTTTTTAAAAAAAAATTTTTTTTAAAAAATTTTTAAAAAAAAAAATTTTTTAAAAAAAAAAGGGGGGAAAAAACCCCAAAAAAAAAAAGGGTTTTTAAAGGGGTTTTTTGGCCCCCTTTTTTTTTAAATTTCCAAAAAATTTTTTTTTTTTTCAAAATTTTTTAAAAAACCCCAAAAATTTTTTTTTAAAAAAAAAAAAAATTTTTTAAAAAAAAATTTTTTTGGGAAAGGGTTTTTTAAAAAAAAGGGAAAACCCTTTTTTAAATTTTTTTAAAAAAAAGGGGTTTTTAAAAACCCCCAAAAAAAAAAAAAAACCCCCCTTTTTTTTGGGGAAAAAAACCTTTTAATTTAAATTTTTAAAAAAAAAACCCCAAAAAAAAAAAAATTAAAAAATTTGGGGTTTTTTTTAAAAAAAAAAAAAACTTTTTGGGGGGAAAAAAAATTTTTTTTTTTTTTTTTGGAAAAAACCCAAAAGGGAAAAAAATTTTTTTTTTTAAAAAAAAAAAAATTTAAAAATTTATTTTAAAAAAATTTAAAAATTTTTTTACTTTTCCCTTTTGAAAAAAATTTTTTTTAAAAAAAAAAAAATTTAAAAAAAAGGGGGGGTTTTTTTTTTTTAAAGTTTTAAAAAAAAAAAAAAATTTTTTTTTTTCCCAAAAAATTTTTTTTTTTAAAAAAAATTTTTTTTTTTTTTTTAAATTTCCCCCCAAAAAAGGGTAAATTTTTTTTTTTGGGGTTTTTTCAAGGGGGGTTTTTTTAAAAAAATTTTTTTTTTTTCCCCAAAAAAAATTTTTTTGGTTTTGGGTTTAAACCGGGGGCAAAATTTTTGAAAAAATTTTTTTTTTTAAAATTTTAAAAATTTTTTAAAAAATTTTTTTTTTTTAAAAAAAAAAATTTTTTTTTAAAAAAATTTTTTTTTTTAAAATTTTTTAAAAAAAAAAAAAAAATTTTTTTTTGAAAATTTTTTTTTTTTTTTTTTCCCCGGTTTTTTCCAAAAATTTTTCCCCCCCCTTTTTTCCCAAAATTGGGTCCCAAAAAAAAAAACCCCCCAAAAAAAACCCCAAAAAATTTTTTTTTTTTTTTTTTTTTTAAAAAAACCCCAAAAAATTTTTTTTTTAAAAAAAAACCCCCGGGAAATTTTAATTTTTTGGAAAATTTTTTAAGGGGAAATTTTTGGGAAAAACCCCGGGGGGGGCCCGGTTTGGGGGTTTTTTTTTCCCCCCCGGGGGGGGAGGCCCGGGGGCCCCCCAAAAAGGGGGGTTTTTTTTTTACAAAAAAAAAAAGGGGGGGGTTTTTTTTTTTTTCCTTTTTTTTTTTTTTTTTGTTTTCCCCCTTTGGGGGGAAAAATTTTTAAAAAATAAAAAAAAAAAAAAATTTTTTAAAAATTTAAAAAAAAAAAATTTTTTTTTAATTTTGGGAAATTTAAACTAAAATTTCCAATTTTTGGAAATTTTTTTTTTTTGGGGGTTTTAAAAAAAAATTTTTTTCTTTTTGGGGGTTTTTTTTGGTTTAAAAAAAAAGGGGGGTTTACCTGGCAAAAATTTTTTGGGGGGGTTTTTCCCCCCTTAAAAAATTTCTTTTTTTGGAAAATTTTTTTTAAAAAAAAAAAGTCCTTTTTTTTTTGTTAAATTTTTTAAAAAAAAAGGTTTTTTTTGTCTTTTTTGTTTTAAAAAATTTTTTTTTAAAAAAACCCTTAAAAAAAATTGGGTTTTAAATTTTTTTAAAAAAAAAACCTTTTTTAAAAAAAAAAAAAAAAATTTTTTTTTCCCTTTTTTTTTTTAAAAATTTTTAAAAAAAAAAAAAATGGGAAACTTTTAAAAAAAAACAATTTTTTTTTTAAAATTTTTTTTTTTTTTTAAAAATTTAAAAAAGGGGGTTTTTTGGGTTTTTTTTCCCTTCCCTTTTTTTTTTTAAAATTTTTTTTTTAAAAAAAAAAAAAAATTTTAAAAAATTTAAAAAAAAAGGGGGAAAAATTTTTTCCCCCCAAAAATTTTTTTAAAAAAAAGGGGGGAAAAAAAAAAAGGGTTGCCGGGAAAAAGGTTTTTTGGGGGGAAAAGGGGGGGAAAGGGGGGAAAAAAAGGGTTTTTTTTTTTTTTTTTTGGGGGGGGGGTTTTTTTAAAAAAAAAAAATTTTTTTTTGGGGGGGTTTTTTTTTTTTTTGGGGGTTTTTTTTTTTTTTTTTTTGGGGTTTTTTTTTTTTTAAAAATTTTTTTTTTTTTAAACCCCTTAAAAAAAAAATTTAAAAAAATTTTTTTAAAAACTTTTTTTCCCCCCTTTTTTTTCCGGGGTTTTTTTTTTTCCCCCCGGGGTTTTTTTTTTTAAACCCCTTTTTTTTAAAAAAAAATTTTTTTTTTTATTTTGGGGGCTTTTAAATTTTTTTTTAAGTTTTAAAAAACCCCCCCCCTTTTTTGGGGGGGTTTTTTTTAAAAATTTTTTTTGCTTTTTTGGAAAATTTGGGTTTTTCCCCGGGGCCCCCCCCAAATTTTTTTTCCCCCCCCTTTTTTTTTAAAATTTTTTCCCCCTTTTTTTGGGGTTTCAAAGGGCCCCCCCCCCTTTTCCCCCCTTTTTAAGGAAAACCCTTTTTTAAATTTTTTTTTTTTTCCCCAAAAAAGGGGTTTTTTTTCCCCTCGTTTTTTCCCCGGGGGCCTGGGCAATTGGGTTTTTTTTCCCCCCTTTTTTTTTTCCCCCCCCCCCCCCCCCCTTTTTTTTTTTTTTTTTTTTTTTTAAATTTTCCCCTTTTAAAGGTTTTTTTTAAAAAAATTTTTTTTTTTCCCCATTTTTAAAAGGGGCCCTTTTTTTTTTAAAAAAAAATTTTTTTTAAAAAAATTAAAAAATTTTTTTAAAAAAAGGGGTTTTCATTTTTGGGAAAAAAAAAGGGCCCCCCCAAAAGGGGGGTTTTTTTAAAAAAAAAAAAACCCGGGGTTTTCAAAAGGGGGAAATTTTTTAAAAATTTTGGGGGGGAAAAAAAATTTTTAAAAAAAAAATTTTTCCCTTTTTTTTTGGGGCCTTTTTTAAAAAAAAATTTTTTTTTTTCTTTTGAAAAACCCCTTTTTTTTTTTTTTTTTTTTTTTTTAAAAATTTTTTTTTTTTTTCCCCCCCTTTTTGGGGGTTTTTAAATGCCTTTCCCCCCCCTTTTTTTGGGGGGTTTTTTTCCCCCCTTTTTTTAAAATTTTTTTTTTTTTTGGCCCCCCCCCAAAAACCCCCGGGGAAAAAAAAAAAAATTTTAAAATTTTTCTTTTTTTTTGGGTTTTTTTTTTAAAAAATTAAAATCCCAAAAGGGTTTTTTTTTTTTTTCCCCTTTTAAAAAAATTTTTTAAAATTTTTAAAAAAAATTTTTTGGGGGTTTGGGGGAAAAAAAAGAAAAAATTTTTTTTTAAAACCCCTTTTTAAAAAATTTTTTTTTTTTGGGGGGTTAAAAAAAAAAAACAAAAAGGGGAAAAATTTTAAAAAAAAAAAAAAATTTAAACTTTTTTAAAAAATTTAAAAAAAACAAAAAAAAAAATTTTTTTTAAACTTAGGATAAAAAATTTAGCTTTTGTTGAAAAGTTTGAAAGCTGAATAGACTCTATTTTAGTTATCTTAAAGTTTTTATTTTGTATTTTAAACAAAAAAAAAATGTGAGAAAAAATCATTAGAATCTTTGTTTGCCAAGATTTTTTTTTGTTTTGTTTGCTAACGTTTGTTCTTATCCAAGCGTTAAACCCAGTCTTGTGACCCGTTGCAGTGAAGTTGGAACCGTACTATGAACTATTTGATCTGTGTGTTTACCTACACTTTTAGTCCCTTTTTCCCAACCGTTAGGCCTCTTAATGAGGCAGAACAGGTGCAATATAATTTCAGTCAAGTGTGTATATTATTCAACATAACCAAATTGGTACAGATTTTAACTATAAGATTTACAACAAATCCCCACTTAAGTCCCCCTCTGGAGTTATACATTGCTATATTTATTGATTGGAAAAGCTCTCAGATGGACAGCTGATGGAAGAAGTTCTGGACGTCTAAAGGAGACATGGAGAAAACTGTAGAAGAGTTGAAGAAGTTGACCAACGGGAAACAGTTGGTTGAAAGGCAGCAAAACAGCAACATGGAATTCTTTTGAACCGTTGTGTCAATCGCAACGAAGATGATATAGATGTTGTATCAGATTAAACTGATCATAGGGAGACCGTCAGAGCTGACATTGTCAGCCAAGATTGGTTAATATCATCACCCGATGCTTTTATTAAGCGAACGCGACACTTTGCAACTTCGAAAAAATTTATTTTCCCAATCATAGGCCAGATGTCAGACTCTGCTGTCATTATATGGAATAATCTTCACACCCTGAATCCATTTTCCCTTTGTTGTCTTTGTTTTCTTCTTTTCCGGGGTACCTTCCTTCATAGATGTCTTCTTCAGACCGTAATCGCTCAATATGTCAAACATTCTTCAATTTTCTCAAATCTATTCTTAATATGAGCCGGTGTTATTTTTTTATTAGTAGTTAGGATGAAATGTGTCATGCGTCTATTTTTATCTAACTGACGCTGTTACGACCATTTTACAATCAAGTGTTTATTAAGTAAAACAATCGTGGTCAGAAGCGTGGCGAACGATTAAACTAATAACAAATAAACTGCAAACATTCATCAATTGGTGTCTGCGCAGAATAGTGTTATGGGGATGGTATGATAGGACACAAATGAGGAGCTGATAAAAAGAACCAGCAGATCCCAGTGAATCAAGAGGAGAAGAAAAGACGATTGCGCAGAGATAAGACACACTTTGAGAAAATCCTGAGAAATATAAGAGGACATTTCTGAAACGCAGGGAAAGCAAAGAGAGGGATGCTAGAAATACCAGAGACGGAATTGGAGATAAGGATTAACCATGTACGGAAGAGATGGAAGGAGCTGACAAATCAGCCGAGTGGTTACAAGGCCAAATTTGGGGTGTGAAGAATAGAACCACTGTTACATGCCACGCATGTCGTAAAAGGCGTCTAAGGAGGTTTGGCTGAAATCGGATGAGCATGTCTAAACGTGTGAAGTCTATGCGTTTAGGGGCCTAAAACCAATGTGCAACGTATACACGTTCTTGACAAAGATCAAACATATCACAACGAGTGATTAAAATTAGTCGTAAACGAACGCAAACAAGAAGAAGCTGACAAATATAGCTAAAGATAGGGCTTGTCATGAGTGGATTGAGGGCCTATCAAAAAGGACTTAAAAGGCACGAAGAGAGAGAGAGAGAGAGAGAAGAATAAAACACCAAATCAAATATCCGTCACATTTGACGTAATTATTAGATCTGGTGTATCTTGACTACAAACGCTACTCTGAGAACAGCTCATCCGCAAACAAGATCAATTATATAACAATAATAGCGCCCTCTGCAGCAAGGATGACAAGCAGCCTCAGACGTATCCTGCTGCAACACTCTGGTGTGTGTGGAGGTGACTGTAAAGTTCAAACCTCGGACACAATTCCCTACCACAGGTTTGACATAAATGATCAGATTAGACTTGTATGTTGTGTTTTATCTTTTCCGCAACTGGCTTTCCTGCGCCTCAACGTACTTGATGCTCAGCTATGCGAGTTTCTATTGTGTTGTTACAGCGCCACATTTGCGATCTGCTGCAGGATTCCTCACATGGTGTCTATATGGAGCACTTTGAGTCACACTTAAGTGTGTATTCAAAACGTTGTTTCTGTCCGTCCCCGCTAACATCTGCACTTAAGCTCGCTAATTTAGGTATAGTTACAATGCGGCGTTGGTTTGAAAGCAGAGTTTACATTCTCATAGATGAGTTGTTACCTACAAATATTAGCGAGACAAATAAGTTCAAAACTACTGATTTTCTTGTCTCAGTTACTCGCCATTCACCGCTTCTTCTATCTGTTAAAACAGTTTTGCCCAAAGTCAAAAACTGAGCTTGGTTGTCAGAGACTTTGATTGTTTATTACTGTTTATTATGTGAGACGATTGTCGTCAAAGCTCAATTCTAAGGCAACGTCACAGGATTAGTGAGCTGGCACTTATCAAGATCTTACCCACCCCCTCTTGGTGACCTGAGCAGACAGAGATCATGTCTGGACAAGCTGGTAGGATCGAGAGAGCTACATCGTATATTTAGAAACAGACATCAATGTTAAATAAAATCTAATCGTAAAACAGACAAGACAAATTGTCAAGAGGCACATTCCCTCGAAACAATGGTTGCAGACAATCTGCCGGTCTTCGATAACAATCGTCGGTAAAGATGCAACTTGTCGTGACGACACCTGTGAAGATTGCAGTAAACTCCGTATCAGAGACCAAGGGCAGATACATTTATTAGGTAAGGTTGGCTGAGCAAAATCCTAAAGTTGCGTTCTATGACCTAACGAAACTACCCTCCCTGGGACAACAGGGCAAGGTACTATTGCAATAACATCTAACATCCCCGGAAGAACTGGGACGGGTGATGTTGGCGAGCCTAAATCTTCAGTTGCATTGCTAGCGTCAGATGAACCGACCCTCTATATATATGTGCGAAGCTTCAGTCAGTGTTTCTGGGGACAGGAAAATGCAGGTGAACATTGCAATCTGTCAAGTGCCAACACGCGACTCCGAAACGGCTGAGAATACTCCTATTCAGTAATAAACTCACCGTGGATAGAGAAGTAAAGCCGATACTGTAAAGGCTTGACTGATACAAACCCAGCATTGGCGAGGTCGATACTTTTCGGACGCCGATCACTCTACACCGTGTAAGGTGACGTCCAAACACCACAGCTCAGATCATATAGAGATCAGCTAAAACAACTAAAAATGATCGTTTCTTACAACAAGCACATGTGTCCCTCAATAACTGAGAATTTTCCACTCCGAAACGGCCTCCATAGTCAGGAAGGACGCATCATGTAGACATATTCTTCTTAGATGCAGATCATGGCTCTAATCAGGGTGAAAAATGATTGTTAAAACAATGAATAAAAGAAAATAACTTTCCACACTAGTCCTAGATGGGATAGAATCCCCTAACAGGAACGACCTCACTGTCAGGCAATGTGAAAATGTCTTGGCGTAGTGTAGCTTTTCTTGAATTAAATTTTCGGTTGTTTTACCCACAAATTTATTAAATAACTCTGGAGAAAATTTTAGTTTCGTCAAAACATCGATTTTCAAAGCGTTTGTTCTATAAGTAAAACATTCATATTATCGATTACACATAAAATTATTTTGTTTTGTTAGCGTATTTGCATTACAAAATTAATAAGTAGCGCCTAATTACAACCTTTTTCTCCCAAAATTTCAGTTTAAAATTTTTTTACAAATTATTTTTGTCTACTTTGTGTCATAATCCTGATTTTAACTTTGTGCGTTTCAAATTTATTTTCCGCGGGGAAAATTTAATATCTCTGCAACCGCTTGACGTAATTGTTGTAACTTGCATGATCTAATGATCGTATGTCCGGGTTGATATTTTTACTCAATAACAAACGTATGGTTTTAAAATTTTCTTGATTAAAGTATATAAAGTGACCATCTCCTTAGCCACCATAATGAGAAGTATTACCCTTTCATATTTGTGAGATGTTGCAAGTTCCACGACTTATTTTCATGTTTCCCGATTTTAATCCTTTATCGCACTTTAAAAAATGTATAATGTCCCTTTGTGTGTTCAGTTACAATTTACCGTTTGTGTTTTTAGAGCATAGGTGTATTACAAAATGTTAGGCTCTTCAAAGTGAGTAAACACTTTATATGATTTATATAAAATGAGTTATCTGATTCAGAAAATTTCGGACAGCGGTTATGACGAACAAGCTCAATCTGCCGTATGCAGTTATATTGCGACAGCAGAAAGCTGGATTTTGCCCTGATTGATTCCCCTTCGACAAGAATTGCTATTCAAGTGATGAATAGTTTTGTGTTGCTAAATTTCCCGCAGGCCATATGCATATTAGCGTGCAGGTTCCCTTTTGGCGTTCGCTGTTTCATTCTGAATTAGTTCACACGGACTTTCAAGTGTTAGCATTTCGTGTGATATCATTGGCGAACGGGAAATTGGGGTGACCCGTTGCAGGTGAGTTGGAACCTATGTTGAACTATGAACTAGAGTTATCTTCCCCCAATTAATTTACATACGCCTTCCAAAATATGATTTTTTAAATTTGGTAAATTATTTTCTTCCAGCACAATAATTACTAGGTTTAAAAAAGTCAAAGAATTCCCGTTGCAAGAAAAAATTTACCTGCAACATTGAATTTTGACAATCGTTGGGACATCGAAAATACAACGCCACATGCAAAAAATCACGTTCATCCATGCAATGAATATGGAGATATTTGAGGTCAATCATTGACCCACGTTTTAAGCGCACTATAATACTAAACTAGATACATGAATTTGACTGAATTACCATTTATAATTTAAGCTACATGTCCATTTAAGTTACATTTTCGTAAAAATCGGTTTTAAAATAAATTTTCCCAATGTAAAATGACATTTTTTGTGCGATTTTTTGCCAAGCAAAAGTTTATAATTTTAAAATATATAAATATATTTCTTGAATTTTACAAAAAATAAATGGACCTGTCGCTGTTAATATCTTACAGATTATGAATCGCCATTAATTTCTCAATATATTTGTTCTTTGTAAATTTTAGGATTCTAAAAACATGTATTGTTTTAAAGATGGCCGTTGTTTCATGCAATCATGCAGTTTTTTAAAAATAGATCTACATTCTAGATCTTTCTAAATAACATGACCATTATTAATATTCTCAACTTAATTAATAAAAATTATTTTTTGGAGCCAACCCTTTAAGCAGAGGTACACCTTTTCAACTCAAGAACGAAATTGTTTTGGTTATATCAGACGTGTAGGAAACAAACATGAAAAGTTAAATAACTCCTTTCAGTTTTCAAGTTATTTTTAAGAGACATAAATACACGCCTTGAGACTTTTATAGCCAGTGAAAGCATATACTCAGTACCACTATCAAAAAAGGGTGGAGACTGCAGTAAAACTTGGAAAAATAGCTAAACACTAAAAAAACAATACTATAGTTTTTCAAAATACAGAAACATGACGATAAACAGCAATTTCGACCACAAGGCCTTTATCAAACAACAATACAACAAGAATACGATTTCGAGAACACTACTTATGGACGATTGAATGTAAAACATTAAACCTATCTAATGAAACTGGGAGTAAAAACGAATAACGAAATGGGTGCAACCAAAACGGAAGTGGGAAGATGAAACAATAAACACTATATGGATAAATAACTTATATATATGGAGCAAATACATATAGATTACAAAGTATGAGATAAGACAATACTGAAGCATAGGAATGTAATGCGTTGAGTCAAAGTTACAGGTGCCATAGAATTAAATAAAACGGTTCTCCATGGTGAATCGACTGCGATCATCGGAGGAACATGATCGGATGGCTGGACCTGGACTATCAGCCCCTGAATGGCCAGTATCATTAAATGAGTGGCCACGGGGTCAAAGCATTGGCAATATCGCTAAGTGTTGGGCGAATCGGCCCTGAGCCTCTTACCGGTTTCACCAATAAATCCTTTTGCATCGTTTGCATGTGATGTCATAGATGATATTGCGGACTCATGTGAAACTGTCTTGAATGATATACTTGGGGTTTTTGGAAAAGCAATTGGGTCTGTTGTCATATGTACTTTATTACAGCGCCGACAGCCACATTGGATGGTCCCAAAAGTGACTCTGGATTGGCTTGAGGGATTTGTGTCAACAAATCCTTGAGCTTGTCCCGTCTGTACGCCACAAAAAGATAGTGTTGAAAGACTGAACGTGTCTCAGGATCAGACTGAAGAATGGGGAGATGATGGAATAAGACCTTTTCCCCCAGAGATTATGAGGGTGGAAAGTTAAGAAAAGTTTAACCTGTCAAATTGGGGGTTTCTATGTATTTTGGGAAAGAGCCTCTGGCGGCAATTAGCAAAACCGATGCATGGCAGATGAGCACATTCTCCGGGTAAGCGCGCGGAAGAAATCAACATCTCGTGAGCTCTTCAGAAAATCTCGTCCCCCGTTACAGAGGCGACGAAGGCGTAAGAGTTGAGAGAAAAGGGAAAAGTCACGACAAGCCTGGGGATGGGAAAGGTATACGAAGAAAGCTATTATCAGTGGCTGTAGTACTGATTAGTGATAGTAGATAGACTGATGATGATAGTGATGTCAGAAGTGACACAAGAGGTAGACATGTAGAGGTGAACCGAATGCAGGTTGAAAACATTATGAAGTTAATGAAGCGTGACAAATCGGCTTAGCATATCGATAATTCCAATCAATCTTCGATGTATCTATGATACACGGACGGAAGGGGCCATCATGGTGTTCCATACTAAGTGTTTGATGATCTGAATGACAAGCATAACTGGTCCCATTTTAGTACCAGTGGCGACAATCGGGGTCCGAATGTTCGGCTTTCGCCAATGTTTGATTCCAGTCAATCATATACATGTACACCTTGTTTTCCCAACCACCGATGTTGTTCTAGATTAGGAGCATTCTCAACCGTTTCGAGAAAGTGTCGGCATTTGGCAATTTACAGTATTTCTCTGCATTTACCTGGACCTTGGGTAACAGTGGACTGGGCTGCACACAAAATCAGAGGTCATTTCATTAGCTCTCCAACGCAATTTAAAATGGTTCCATGATGTAATTTTCCTTCACTTTACATTTGCGCTTGTGCAGCATTTCCAAACCTGGTTGCTCTGGGATGGTAGTTTCGTTAAGCCAAGAACGCAATTGTAGATTTTTGCGCTCTGCCAACCTTACCCAAAAAATGTAACAGCGCTTGCCTCCAAACGGTTGACAGCAATCTTTTCTTGTGTTGTCCCACACGCTAGTCGTTCTCAATTCTTGCCGACAGCTGGCAATTATGGTGCGACCATTGACTCCAGAGAGGGCCGAGTATCACTGACAAGTGACTCGTACCTGTTAATTTTGATTCAGCGCAGAACATCATACCTGAGCAAAACCTATTGTTTCCTGAGACAAAGGCATGGTGTATGATAGACAAACTTAGGTCTTGTGTATTATAATTACTTTTTGGTGGTTTTTGTAACTAGATCTTAAAAAAATCCACAGAATTTACGACAGAGCCTATCAGCATCGTCATGTATTAGACAGATTGGATGTGTCGTCTCGTTCATTGGGAAAAAGTCTAAGTCAACACGTCATCACAGACGTTTCCTGGGTATGCTGGACGGTTTTTCTCGTACTCATATCTCCACAATCGTTATCTCCGTCACACTTATAGCTTGAAGGTACACACTCTGCATTATTGCATTTAAAATGCCCGGCTGTACAGGAGCAAGACACCTCATCACTGCGATCGCTACAATCTGTGCTCCGTCACATAAGTATGAATGAGAATACATCTGCTTGCGTCTGCACATTCCCACTGACTGGTACTGCAAGAACCGTTAACACAGTTTTGTTCGTCAGAATTGTCCTCGCAGTCCTTATATCTGTCACAGACATAGGAAGGTGGATGCCATTTGTGCTAGTACATTAAATTTACCACTGGAGCAATCAAAATTTGAACAAAAAGATTCATCTGAATAGTCGGCGCAATCTTTGTGACCATCGCATCTCTGTGTGATACTAATACCCCTTTGTAAGATCCTCACATTCGAAGGTGTAGCTCCAGTACAGTTGGCTGGACAGTTGAGCTCATCATCACCGTTATCACTTATGACGACCATCACAAACTAGATCCACTAGAGAATAACAAAATAATAATTGCCAGATGTTAGATCTATTACATTATGAAATAAAAATATTCATCATTTCTAATGATTGTCACATATTGCTACATTATGTATAATGATTGTCACATGTTATTACAATTTCTCTAATAATTGTCGCAGACTTCTGACACATAAACTAACAATGAGAATTGAAGAACTATTTATCTATGGCTAATGCAGGATATCCACTGGAATCTAAATGATAAAAATAGACAGTTCACCTGTTTTAGTAGCAATTTTGATTGACGGAAATGTTAAAAAGATTATATACAATTCAATAAGCAACATCAGCTTTTAAAAATCTAAATAAAATATGAACTACAAGTTTATAGTATTAAAACTAAATTACAATTTTCAATTCAAATGTTGATCAATCTAACATATGCCACGAGTTGAAAATGACTAAAGATATAAAGCAGTTGAATGCATTTGAAAATAGATTTCTGCGAAAAATAATGAATATAAAATGGAATGAATTCAGGAAAAGTTATGAAATCAGAGACATCTCTGGTCAGCCACTAGTGACAACTGTTATAAGAAAGAGTAGATGGAGATATGTTGAGGCACCAGGAGAGAAATGATCAACGAATATCAAAGCAGGCATTGAAGTGGGCTGTAAAGGGTTCAGAAGAGAGGACGACATAGGAGACCGTGAAATGAACTGCTGAGAGGCAAGAAATATCGATTTCAGTTCCATGGAGGAGATTGAGTGAGTTGTCCAGGATAAAGCGGTATGGAGAAATTGATTACAGGCCCTATGAACGTATAACAGTACAGAGGAATGATTATTTATATTTACTCTACGCACTACAATGGTCAAATGCGATTCGTTCATGGTTGAAACTCAGAGTAAACCAAAATTGTATTTTGTTCTTCCTATTGTTTGGAGA
>JADZMA010001202.1:0-23691 GCA_020796225.1 Arion vulgaris
TTTGTTTTGCTTAAATAAAAAGAGTCTGCACTATTTCAGTATTTAGTTACTCATCTGCATGGTTGTAGCCTATGCTTGTCTAGTTTCATTATATATAGGCATGCGTCTTTAAGGCATAGCATACATACTCTTAGTATCATACATAGTAAAATCTTACACATGTCTTATATTAAAGAGCTCTCAAGTTTCATTGACTCAGTAATCTGTCTGTGGCTTAGAGCAGTCTGTGAATTTATAGTGTCAGCATTCCATGGACTTCTATTAAATATATAATACATAGCATTATTAATAATAGAAGACCATGCAGTCATCCGTTAAACATATTCAGATTAATACCATATGTGGTTAATCTGTCAGCAGTCTACATTGAAGATAAACACATAATATGATGCATTGATGCCAAAAGACTATAACTTCCTTGGAAAGAGCTCAATCCGGTTAAAATAAAAATGACATTGTTGACGTCAATTTATCTTGCCCCCTCCCCCATGTCAACAATTGTCAAACTTTTCCAGACCCCCTCCCCCTATTTTGTTGACATAATTTATGGATGACCCCATAGGAGCAAAGACAAAGAAGGATTTACTAAGGGGGAGATAACTATTGGTTTATATAAGGGGAGATAATTTTTAGGTTATTAAGGGCGAGATTTTTTTACTTACATGGGTATTATATATAGTTATATATAAAAATGTTTTTTGTTTTGTTTTTTTAAATCGATAATTGTTAAAAAATCGATTATTTTTGTACAATTTTATTTTAATAAGAAAAAAATCTGGCCAACAATGGCGGAATACGGGAGGACCATTCAGAGTCAGAACGTTTTGATTCTGAACACGACTTTGCTAGCGCATTCCCGCCATGTTTGATCGGGTATTTTCTGGTTTCGTTTGCCGAGCTACTGAGTTAGTGCTTGAGCAACGCTGTGAGCTTGACTTACATGGAATGCTTTTTGCTGTGTCAACCGTGCATTTGTTGTGTGTATTCAGAAAATGGCGGACAGCAGTTATGACGAACAAGCTCAATCTGCCGTATGCAGTTATATTGCGAGTGCAGAAAGCTGGATTTTGCCGTTATTGATGTCCCCTTCGACAAGAATTGCTATTCAAGTGATGAACAGTTTTGTGTTGCTACATTCGCGACGGCCATATGCATATTATGCGGTGCAGGTTGCTTTTTGTGGCGGTACGCGGCTGTTTCATTCTGGAATTAGTTCACACGGTAAACTTTTCACAGGTGTTAGCATTTCGTGTGATATTCATTGCCACAGGAACGGAGCAATTATGGGTGACCCGTTGCAGTGAAGTTGGAACCGTACTTATGAACTATATAAAAATCGATACAAATTTTTTTTTGTTGAAAAATCGATAATTTTTGTAAAATTTTATTTTTAATAGGGAAATATAAAAATCGATACAAATTTTTTTTTTAAATCGATAATTTTGGTTAAATTTTATTTTTAACAGGGTAATATAAAAAACCGATACATTTTTTGGGGTGATATTTATTATTTTTCTGTTAACCATAAGCTATATTTAGATATGACGTAATATTTTTAAATGTATATTGACTTCTCATGTGCTTGTCTATGGTAAGGTAATGTTCTTTGTGTTCTTTCATCTCACTTTAACTAGTTACCTCTCACTTCTAATATGGGTATCTCTCACTTCTATCATAGGCGCCTTTCACTTCTAATATAGGTACTTTCATTGTCCTTTGGACACCTATCACTATTAACATGGACACCTCCCACTTTTTCTTTGGACACCTATCACTGTTAACATGGACACCTCCCACTTTTTCTTTGGACTACCTCTACTTATAACTTGGACACTTATAATTTCTAACATAATCGCCTTGCACTTAAAAACATAGTCACCGTCCCTTCTAACATGGTCATCTCACACTTTTAATGTGGACACCTCTAAACTCAAACATTGTCACCTCTCACTTCTAGCATTTGCACTCTCTCCACTTCTACTTTGGACAACTCTCACTTTTGACCAGTACACTGCAAACATGGTCATCACGCCCTTCTAAGATAGTCACTCACAATTCTAACTTGGACACCTCTCATTTCTAATATTGTACCCTCACTTGTACTTTGTACTCCTGTCACATCTAACTTGAACACCTCACACTTCCAAAATGGTCATCTCACACTTCTAATGTGGACACCTCTCCCTTCTAGTATTGTCATCTCAAACTTCTAACATAGTCACTTCTCACTTCAACAATGGTCAACTCATACTTCTAAGATGGTCACCTCTCACTTCTACTTTGGACACCTCTCACTTCTACTTCCACTCTCCAACTTGGACCACTACATTCTAACATAGTCACCTCTCACTTCCAACCTGGTCATCTCACACTTCTAGCATGGCCATCTCAAACTTCTGACGTGGACACCTCTCCCTTCTAGTATGGTCATCTCAAACTTCTAACATAGTCACTTCTCACTTCAACAATGGTCAACTCATACTTCTAAGATGGTCACCTCTCACTTCTACTTTGGGCACCTCTCACTTCTACTTCTCACTTCTAACTTAGACACAACACACTTCTAATGTAGTCAGCTCTCACTTCTAACTTGGCATCGCTCACTTCTAACAAGGTCATCTCACACTTCTAACATGTACACCTCTCACTTCTACTTTAGCCACCTGCCCTTTCTAATAGGGTCACCTCTCACTTCTAACCTAGGCATCTCACACTTCTAATGTGGCCACTAGTAAATACTAAATTATAAACACATGGCAGTTTTTATAAATCATATGCCAGGCTTTCCTATAGGTTAGTAGCCATTTCACCTTTTTGTTACAATGGCGATGTGTTTACCGATGCTTAAGTCTCACCTCTGACCTCTTAATTTGCCGCTATCTGGTATTATATTCCTATATGTGTATATATTTACTACACCTATATGTCTTAATAATACCTATGCTATGAAAAATATTTTTATATTACACTCACTGTATTTGTTAGTTATAAATGTATATATGTTTGTCTATATATGTATCTATATATATATATTATATAAATAATGACTAAATTCTTCAACAATAAATAAAACACAAACTACATTGTGTAATACATCTATTACTAAAAAGTAAATAATGATGTCCCTTATATGAGTCATCACCCTCGTACTAAGAATAAAAAATATATCTTGATATAACACACACACACACACACACACACCCTCATATACTAAATACTATCGCATACATACACCTTAACAGTGCCCTATACTATTCACTTACTTCCAGACATCTCCCCCAGCCACCCCTGCTTAGTTTATATATAAACACGACTAAACATATATTACATACAACACTAACATACACACTTATATACACAAATATATAAATCACCGCCCGTGTGTTGCCATGGCCCGCAAGGGAAGCAAAGAATTGCGACACTGCGCCCTACAAGGCATATCGTAAGAGGTGACTAAGGGGAGATCCGCCGAGTGCTGCCGGGCCCACAGGGGGGGAAAGAATATGCAGCAATGTCACCTGCCAGGCATGTCGTAAGAGGTGACTAAGGAGGGTTGGAGTTGGGGCTGGCTACCTCACCCTGTAGAAAAATAAGCCAAAAAAACTTCAACAAACATGGATAGTACAACAATATGGAATAACTCAACTCAACCATCCGAACCAGGGAAGGTCCCCAACAGGGGGCAAATGACGTATCACCGGGAAAGCCGCAAGGATCCGGGGATGCCGACTAGCCTTCTTTCCTGTCGGAAAATAGCCAGAATTGGTTACTGGAACGTGAGAACGTTGCTGGAGCAGGGAAAACGGCCCAGCTCGCGACAGAGATGAAAAACTACAAGATAGACATTCTGGGAGTCTCGGAGACAAGATGGAAAGGAATAGACAAAATTAAACTACACACAGGCAAAATAATGCTGTCCGCAGGGCAAAAGAAGAAGAGAGACACACCATAGTAAAGGAGTTGCCTCATGCTGTCCAGAGAAGCACAAAAGCATTAATAGAATGGGAAACAATCGGGCCAGAATAATAACAGCAACATTTAGAACTACAAAAAAGAAAATTAACCTAAAGGTCATCCAATGCTACGCGCCAACTAACGATCGGGAACAAGTAGCAAAGAGAGGTTTTTACAAAGTACAAGTATTATGGACAGGAAGAGAAAAAGGATAGGGATAATTTTGATGGGGACTTAATGGCAAAGATAGGGGACGACAATAGCAGTTTCAGAAGAGACCATGGAAATCATCTCCCCATGAGGCCATTACCTGTAGTGGTGGGGCTTGTGTACCTCAGGGACCCGAGAGGCTATGCCGGCAGGGTTACCAGCCGGGAAGGTCGAAGGAGGAGGGCAGACTAAATGTGGTCCCTGGTCCTCCAGGTTGGGGGTTGTGCGATGGGCTAACTACCCATCCATTTAAAAAAACAGTAGTTACAGAAACCAAAAACAAATTGTTCAAACCTAACTCGAGTCTCGGAAGGACTAGGGCTCCATGCAGGAGACAGATGACGCACAGCAGCCAAACCCGCAAGGAAGCTGATGTGCTGACGACCCTTTTCGGCCGCAGACAACAAAGATAGAAGCACCCAGGTTGATTACACAGAAGAAGTCCACCCTGGTAGGGATGTGGAATGTAAGGACACTGCTAGAGACAGGCAGATGTGCACAAGTGGTGAAGGAATGCACGGTACAAGCTAGTTGCTGGGAAATGTGTGAAACAAGTGGAATGCTTTGGAAACAAGACTTCAGACGGGAGAAACCTGCTCCATTCGGGCAAAGAAAATGAAGATGATCCTCGGGAAGCCGGGTGGGCTTGATGCTGACCAAGGAAGCAAGCAAAAGTCTGATGGAATGGGAACCAGTGTCGGACCGCATTATTAGTGCAAGGTTCGTATCTAAGTTCCAGAAGACCTACATAATTATGTGCTATGCACCGACGAACGATGCAGAGGAGGTGGAAAAGACCATTTCTATACACAACTACAGGCAACTGTGGACAAAGTACCAAAGCACGACATGATGATTCTTATGGGGATTTGAATGCCAAGGTGGGCAACGAAAACACTGGCAGGGAAAAGAGATGGGAGTAAATGGTCTTGGAAGCATGAACGAAAATGGTGAGATATTTGCAGACTTCTGTGCCTCCAATGAGCTTGTCATTGGGGTACACTCTTTCCACCGAAGATGCCATAAGGCAACATGGATCTCGCCAGACCATCGGACGGAAAACCAGATCGACCATGTGGCAATTCGCCAGACGATGGAGAGCATCATTACAAGATGTTAGAGTGAAGAGAGGAACAGACATAGGATCTGATCACCATCTGGTAACTGTAAAATTGAAAATGAAACTATCGGCAAAGAAGAAACAACAAAGTACACGAATCAAGTTTGATGTCAAGAAACTCCAATCGCAGGTCACAAAGGAAGTCTTCCAGATTGCTCTAAAGAACCGTTTCGAGGCGCTACAGACAACAGCAGAGGAAGGTACAGTGGAGAGTAGGTGGAACACCTTAAAGCAGGCGACGGTTGGAGCCTGTGAAGAAATACTTGGGAGATCATCATCAATCAGGAAACCCTGGATCACGGACGAAACATGGCAGAGGGTGGAGAGAGAAGAAGCTGAAACAAGAAGTAAACCAGTCACGAACAAGACAGCAAAAACAGGCGGCAGCAACTAGATATAACGAGATGGCTAGAGAGGTAAAAAGACAGCTGAGAAACGACAAAAGAGCATTCATAAATGAGATAGCAGAAGAGGCAGAGACACCAGCCAGCAAAGGTGACCTCAAGGCTCTCATGAGAACAACCAGATTGTTGAGTGGGAGGAAAATAATCAGAGCAGGCCAGTGAGAGATAAGACTGGAAAACTTTTGACTAAAATTGATGAACAACTGAGGCTGGAGAGAGCATTTCCAGGAAGTGTTAAATAGACCTCCCCACTAAACCCACTAGATTTAGGGCAAGGAGACCCGCTGGACATAAACGTAGGGAAGATCACAAAACAGAAATCGTAATGCCTTGAAAAACTTGAAAAGGGCAAGGCGGCAGGAGTTGATAATATCCCAGCGGAGCTCTGAGGAGGAGGAGAAGAGATGGTAAACCAACTCCACTATTGTTCAACTTGGTGTGGGACAGGGAGGAGATACCAGCAGATTGGAAGAAAGGCCTCCTCGTGAAACTGCCAAAGAATGGCAATTTGTCAAATTGTGACAAGTGGAGAGGGATCATGCTGCTCTCCATTCCCAGCAAAGTCCTCACTAGGGTTATTCTGGATAGGATGAAAGACGTTATAGACCAGAGGTTAGGGACAACAGGCGGGATTCCGGAAAGATAGATCTTGCAATGACCAGATAGCCACCTTAAGAATCATAGTGGAACAAGCAATGGAGTGGCAGGCTCCGCTCTACGTGTGCTTTGTTGATTTTGAGAAGACATTTGACAGCATAGATAGGAAATCAATGTAGGGATCCTGAAACTATGGGGTGCCGGAGAAGACTGTCGACATCATCAGGCAGCTGTATGAGGTTTGCCTGCCAGGTTATTCATGATGGAAGACTGTCAGAGGGTTCCAGGTCACTACTGGTGTTAGACAGGATGCCTGCTGTCCCCCCTCCTCTTCTTGGTGCTACTTGATTGGGTCACACGCACAGCCTACGCCAGGTCTGGAAAAGGCATACAGTGGACACTTATGTCAAAGCTAGAAGACCTGGATTTTGCGGACGATCTCGCCTTGCTTCGCATATACTACAAGACATGCAGGAAAAAGTGGATGCTCTGGCACAAACTGCACAACGAGTCGGCCTTAAAATCAGTCAAGAGAAGACTAAAGTAATGCGTAGCAACAACATACAGCAAGATCAAATACTGATTGAGGGAAGGGACATAGAAGATGTGGATGAATTTGTCTACCTTGGAAGTAAGATCAGCAGATCAGGGGGTACAGATGAGGACATTAAGGCTAGGATTAGGAAGGCTGACAGGCCTTTGCGATCCTGCACATGGTGTGGAAGTCCGCTGCCATCTCCACGAAAACAAAGCTCAGGATTTTCAGCTCCAAATGTGAAGTCGTGTTGCTGTATGGCTCGGAAACTTGGCGAGTCACTAGGGCAAATACAAATAAGATCCAGACCTTTGTCAACGGATGTTTTGCGGCGGATTCTCAGATTGAAATGGTATGATAGAGTTACAAATACGGATCTGTGGATAAGAAAAGGGCAGGAACCTATGATGACACAGGTCAAGAGGAGAAGATGGCGATGGATAGGCCATACCTTGCGGAAGACACAGTCGAGTGTCACTAGACAGGTGCTCGAGTGGAACCCGCAGGAAAAACGAAAAAGAGGACGCCTAAGCAGACTTGGAGACGAGGTCTTACTGAGGAGCTGAAAGAGTGCTCATTGACCTGGAGACCATAAAAATAACAGCCAGAGACCGAGAAGAGTGGCGAACAACTGTTGAGGCCCTATGCTCCACGAGGAGCGGAGAGGATTAATGATGATGATAATGATGATGGGAAATCATGGGCTGGGTAGAATGAATGAGAATGGGGAAATGTTCGCAAATTTTTTGTGCCTCAAACCAGTTAATCATAGGCGGCAGCATATTTCAGCATAAGAGAGTACACAAGGCCACATGGATATCACCAGACCACATAACAGCTAACCAGATAGACCACATATGTATTGATAAGAAATTTAGAACATCATTACAAGACGTTAAGTGTGCAGAGGTGCAGACGTGGCATCAGATCACCACCTCCTGTTAAGTAAAATCAGGCTGAAACTTAAAAGATATTCAACAAACCCAAATTATAGAAAGCAGTTCAAAGTAGAAGAGCTTAGGAACCAGGAAGTAAGAGACAGATTTGCAGTCGCAGTATCAAACAAGTACCAAGCATTGGAACAGCTGGTAGACGATATGAAATTGAGGAACATTGGCAACATATAAAAATTATATGGAAGGATACATGCTCAGAGGTTTTGGGAGATAAGGAGCGGAAAAACAAAGATTGGATAACAACAGATACCCTTAGTCTGATCAAAGAAAGAAAAAGCGGGAAAGCGGATCTAAACAGATGCAAAACTAGAGGTGCTAAAGCTAAAGCCCACAAGGTATATGGGGAAGCCAATAAAAAGGTTAAACAAAACATAAGAAGGGATAAAATAAAATATATAGAGGAGTTGGCAGGAGAAGCAGAAGAAGCAGCAGAAAAATGAAATATGAGGGACCTGTATAACATCACAAGGAAGTTAACAGGAAAATACAAATAATCAAGTGGCCTTATAAAAGACAAGAGAGGCAAAGTAATTAGCAACACTAAAGAACAAATGGAGAGATGGAAAGAACATTTTGAAGAACTGCTTAATATGCCAAACCCGCAGGTCCCACCTGAAATAGAGCCAGCTGAAGAGGAGCTACAAATTAATTGTGAAAGACCAAGTAAAGATGAAATAATGAAGGCCATAAAAATTTAAAGGATAGGAAAGCAGCAGGGCCAGACAACATTCCAGCAGAGGCCATTAAGGCAGATAAAGATACCTCAACAGAGCTACTATACAAATTACTAGGAAGATATGGGAGAGAGAAGAGATACCGGTAGAGTGGAAAGAAGGTCACTTGGTAAAACTGCAAAGAGGAGACATGCAAGAATGTACGAACTATAGAGGGATAATGTACTATCAATGCCAGTCAAAGTATTAAACAGGATTATACTCGATAGACTTAAAGAGGCCATAGATAAACAACTGAGAGAAGAACAAACAGGGTTCCGTAAGAATAGATCCTGCACAGACCAGATAGCTACACTGCACATTATAGTGGAGCAAAGCTTGGAGTGGAACTCACCACTATACATAGGTTTTGTGGATTGTGAAAAGGCGTTTGATAGTCTGGATAGGGAATCATTGTGGAAACTATTAATACACTATGGAGTTCCACCCAAGATTGCAAACCTAATAAAGAAAACGTATGAAGGAATGAAATGCAGAGTCATACACGAGGGCCAACTGACGGAATCCTTTGAGATAAGAACAGGGGTGAGGCAGGGATGCTTGTTATCACCATTCCTGTTCTTGCTGGCCATAGATTGGATCATAAAATCAACAACGGATAACAGAGGGGGAATACAATGGACACTTGTAAAACAACTGGAGGACCTGGATTTTGCAGACGATCTGGCTTGCTGTCTCACAACCACGCACAGATTAAAGACAAAATGAATACCTTAAATAATAAGTCTCAGCAGCTAGGTTTGAAAATACACAGGGGGAAGACAAAGGTCATGAGAATAAATGCTGCAAATGTAAACCATATTATGCTGGAGGAAACAGCACTGCAGGATGTAGAATCATACACATACCTTAGAAGCAACATAGACACAGAAGGAGGAACAAACCAAGATGTTAAGATAAGAATACAAAAAGCAGAGGAACTTTGTTGCATTGAGTAAGATATAGAAGGCAAGGGAGATCAAAACAAACACAAAACTGAGAATTTTCCAGTCAAATGTGAAGTCTAGTGTTGTTCTATGGCTCGAAACATGGAATACCACAACGGAAACTATCAGAAAACTGCAGACCTTCGTAAATAGATGTTTACGTAGGATAGAGGGATTGAGATGGTATGATAAGATTACAAACGAGAAACTCAGGGAGAGAACAAAGCAGATACCAGTGGAGAAGAGCTCAGGAAGAGACGCTGGAGATGGATAGGACATACATTGAGAAGACTGACCGGAAGCATCGCAAGACAGGCATTGTTTTGGAACCCGCAGGAAAAGAGGAGTAGGGGAAGGCCTAGGCAGACCTGGAGAGGAGAGCTGGAGGCGGATATAAAGAGGATAGGCAAAACATGGAAAGAATTGGAAGGGATGGCAAAGAGAGAGGAAGAGATGGAAGAAGTTTGTTGAAGACCTGTGCTCGAAGGAGTTGAAAGGTGATGATGATGATGATATAAATCACTCCTCTTTTGCACTTAATAACTAATCAACCAATTTATCGAGCATATGCCTGGTTTTCCTATAGGTTAGTATACCATTACGTCCGATATTTTACAAATGGCGACGACAAAGTTTCACCTTTACTTTCCTACTATTTTATAATTATATATATATGTTTATATCATTTTCAATAAATATATTGTATATAAAGTCACACATGTTTCTTATTTATAACTGTATATATGTTTGGTTATATATGTATACCTGTCTCTCTATATGTATATGTATCTATAGTAAATTAATTGTATGTGCAAAGCTAAGAATAACGCTAATATATATCGGTCTAAATACACACACACCCTCCTATAAGTGAATACTTATCATATACTTGAACTTACCGAAATCCTCCCCTTTACCCTACTCTTTTCATATATCTGACTATACAACCTCACTCACATATACACTTATATAAGTAAATACTATCACATACTTTAAAATACCAAAATTCTCCCTTACTGCCCCCACCTCCTCCTTTTATATGTCTACCTGACTATACAACCACACTCAGATATACACTTATACAAGTACATACTATCACATAATACCCTTACAACCATGCATACACACTTACATACACAAAATATACTCTTAATTTAAAGCACCTACCTTAACATTGTTCAAATAGAACACAAAAGAACATTACCTTACCATAGACAAGCACATGAGAAGTCAATATACATTTAAAAAATATTACGTCATATCTAAATATAGCTTATGGTTAACAGAAAAATAATAAATATCACCCCCCAAAAAATGTATCGGTTTTATATTACCTTTTAAAATAAAATGTTACCAAAATTATCGATTTAAAAAAAAAAATTTGTATCGATTTTTATATTTCCCTATTAAAAATAAAATTTACAAAATAATCGATTTTTAAAAAATTATCGATTTAAAAAAAAAAAAACATTTTATATATAACTATATATAATACCTATCTAAGTAAAAAAAAATTTCTCGCCCCTTAATAACCTAAAATTATTCCCTTATATAAACCAATAGTTATCTCCCCTTATATAAACCAATAGTTATCTCCCCTTAGTAAATCCTTCTTTGTCTTTGCTTCTGTACGTATGTTGCTATATAAACCCTACTAGCCCTCAAATACTATCTAAGTACCCCAATGTATAATGAAATTATCTCCCCCCTTAATAACCCACAAATTATCTCCCTTATATAAACCAATAGTTATCTCCCCCTTAGTAAATCCTTATTTGGCTTTGCTCGATCCAAGGGGTGGAGTATATTACTATATAAGCTATATTAAGGGTGGGGTAGGGTGGAGTATATTGCTCTTGCCTATCTATTAGCACCTCATTAGCACCTCAAATACTACCTAAATTATCTCCCCTTATATAAACCAATAGTTATCTCCCCCTTAGTAAATCCTTCTTTGTCTTTGCTCCTATGCGTATATGCTATATAAACCCTATTAACCCCTCAAATACTACCTAAGTACCCCATTACAACCTGAAAATTTTCTCTCTCTTACATAAACCAATAGTTATCACCCCTTATTAAACACATATTTGCCTTTGCACCTATGCGTATATTGCTATATAAACCCTATTAGCCCCTCAAAAACTACCTAAGTACCCCAATGTATAATTGTAAAAAATTTCGCCTTGCAACCTAAAAATTGTCTCCCCTTATATAATATACCAATAGTTATCTCCCCCTTAGAAAATCCTTCTTTGCCTTTGCTCCTATGAGTATATTCCTCACTCCTATCACTATTTGCCCACATTTTTGCTCATATTTCCTACCTAAGTCCTTCCTGATCTACTACTTACGGTCAGTCACCGGACGCTGTTGGATATATTGCGAAGGAGATCGGAGCCCCTATGGACATGTCGGAGTGCAATGAAGATATTCCAAACTGAAACTGAAACTTACCACTCGCCAATTTGGACCAATTGGTTCGATATGCAGTGATGATGATCTGACGACTAAACTAAACTGAACTTACCACTATCCAAATTGGTTCGATGTGTACTAATGATGATCCGACGACTAACAAAACTAAATTTACCACACACTGATTTGGACTACTGTATCTTATCACGCTTGCAATGATTAGAAGGATATCTTCTTTAACACCAGCCTAGGTTGACTGGTGAGCACAACAGTTGACAGTTTATGTGGATGGAGAATATTTCAAGAATACCAGACATTTCACATCAATTTATCACAAATGTTAACGAACCATTCTCCCTAAGAGATTGCGAAAATAGTGATTCTGCACTTACAGAAACCAAAAACAAAATATTATGTCTTATTTGCACGTTCTCGAAATGGACAGAAAAATTATCGACAAGTTGGCTATAGATCGTCTTAATAATTACCAGTCTGGTTTGATCCTAAAAGTAGACATTTCTCTCAATAAACCTGCATTTCAACACGGCTATTAGTTTTGAATGATTGATTATCATCATCATTGCACTTCGATGAGTAACCATGTGTGCTCCGACCTCTTTCTTACACAGAAACATCTCATCTGCAGTTCACGAACTCCGTAGCACTGGTGAGGGTCCCCGATTTAATTTTTAAGATGGTGAAGATATTTGTGTAGGAGTTTTATTTTTAATCAGTTCTAATGAAATTTGCCAGAGCAGCTGCTTTCCAGCCTGCTCTTCTCGATTTTGATCTGCCCATGTGTTTTTTTAACGTCTTCAAATTGAACACGGGACCTACGTTTTATTGTCCGTCTCCGATAAGACTAGAGATCTCCAGAGTAATATCCAGATGGATCCACAAGGGAGTGAACTTGGTACCGTTGGCAAGAGAGACGAGCACTTAACCTCTACGCCACAGCATGTAGTAACCGCACTCCCTATACGAGCACCAATCTCCTCATCAAGAGAAACGCTGGCAGTAACCATGGACCCAAGATAGCAGAACTCTTGAACTGGTGTTAGATGGCCACCATTTAAAGTGATATTTGTTGTGTTACCTCCCTGACATAAAACAACTGTTTTGGAGACACTTATAGTCAGAGAAAATAGGTCGCATGCCTTTGACAAATTATTGATTAGGAATTGCAGTGTAGTCTCACTGTGGGCGACTAAGGCAGCATCGTCAGCGAAAAGGAGGTCCCTGAGAAGAATTTCCGTCTTTTTTGTCTTGGCTCTTAAGCGAGCCAAGTTAAACAGTGAACCATCAGATCTAGTGCGGATAAAAACATCACCATCAGCGTCCCCTAATGCGTGATTCAAAAGGACTGCCGACCTTTTTGAAACGCACTATAGTATACATGGTAGGAAGAAATCTGGGAAACCCAGGATTGCAGTTTTGGTTAGTCGAGAATGCACCCTTTTTCAGCATCGTTCCAGGAATATTCTGTACTATTTGTTGTTATTGGTTTTTGGGGGTTTTTGCAACTTTTTTCTTGGACTTGGTGTTGTTGGTTTGGTACTGTTGGTATTTACTAGTCCGTGTCAAGTTTTCACGTAACTTCTAATCTTTAAGCGAATTTTCTATAATAACTAGTTAGTCCCATAAATGTTTGCAACTCAGTTACAGTGTTAGATTTTTTAAATTTTGTTTCTTGCTTCTACTTTTGTTGTTTGATTTTCTATTCCATTCTTGGAAATAGTATGGCACACAAAAAATATGCTTTTTGTGTGCATAAAAACGCATTTTGAATAGTTTAATTTCTTCTTCTTCTAACCAGGGCTGCGAGTTTTCACGCTTGAGCAGCCAATGCCAGTTTGTAGAATCTGCATGTGTTCTGTAATTGTGGAAGACTAGTGTAAAGGGTATTATGAACAGATGGGTGTGGTGGGAGGAGTTCTTGTCTAGCTTTGTGTAGTCCAGGACATTCAAGCAAGATATGCTGTACTGTCTCACATGAGTGACTGCACTTTCTACAGTGTGGTAGGTGTGTGGGGTTTATTCTGTGTAGGTGGTAATTCAGTCCAACATGTCCTGTTCTTAACTGAAAGATAGTGCTTTGATCTTTTCTTTGTAGCAGATTTATATTGTCCTTGGGGTTTGGTCTATTCATCTCTGCATACATGTCCCGACCAGTCGTCCCCATAGCCCATCGGTTCAGCCAATCTTCTCTGGAGTTGTTTTCAGAATCTGTTTTATACTTTGTATGCTAACAGGTTTGTCTATTTGTGGTTTTGATGATCCCTGTTTGGCCAGATGATCTGCCTTGTCATTTCCCGGGATATTTGTGTGCCCAGGAATCCACTGTAGAATGACATTAATATCAAAGGAGGAAATCAGATTGTGGATGACTAATACCAATGACTGGATCTCACTTGACTGATTCTGCTGTTCTTCTAAAGCTTGTAGTGTGGACTGTGAGTCAGTGAATACTATCATGTCTTGGACAATATTCTCTCTAAGTTCAAACTGCTGGTGGACTAGTTCTACAGCGGTCTTTATGGCTATAATCTCTGCCTCATAGTTGGAACATATATTACCACAAGGAGCACAGTAACTATAGGTAGTTCCATCTGGATATTTCAGGTATATGCCGAAGCCAGCGTAAGTAGTGGTTTTGAAAGCTGAACCATCAGTGTAGGCATGGATAGAGGAAGTTGGATAACTGTCTATTGTCTCCAGTGCACAGGTTTTTAAGATCGGTGCAAGTGTTGCTTTGTTTATAGTTTTGTCAAGGAGGTATTTCTGGATTACTGGTTGTTTTATGTTTAACCATGGTGGTGGCCCGGTGTATCTTGTGATCGGTTCTCTGTCAGTTGGGAGATGGTAATGTTCTTCGAGATTTTCCCAACTTCCAGCAATGATTTTTGTTGGATTCTTTGATTGGATTTCTACCTGTCAATAGTTTGTCTGTTGGGATGGTTTTTTCTATTCTTTTATATCGCTCGACTGCTTCTATTAGTGCCCTTCGTCTCCTAATATCTAGTGGTTCGATGTTGGCGTCGATTTCACAAGCAGTAGTTGGGGTCGTTCTCTTCCCCACATATAAACCTGAGACCTGATTCTGCACTCTGTCCAGGGATGTTGTGATGTGCTCACTTCTATAGCTGAGAGGAAGGCAGTTGTCCATTGTAGATCTTACATAGCCAAGATATAGTTGCCTAAGGGTGCTCTTGTCTGCACCCAAGTAGTGCTAGCAAGTCTTTTAACCATGTTGAGTCTTTTAGATGCTTTTTCTTTTATGTTGTTAATGTGTTCTGTCATCCTCAGTTGTTTGTCTAACTTGACTCCCAGGTAAGTCAGGTTTTCCTCTTTTTTCAGCAGTGCTCCATTCATTGTAAGCCGAAAGGTTCTTTGAGTTGTTTTGGGGCTGCGGGAGAATGTATTATACACATTTTTCTGTTCATTGACTTTAAGCTTCCATAGGTTGCAATATGTTTAAATTATGGCAAGGGTTCTATTAAGTTTAGCCCGAGTTAGTACAGGGTATTCTCTCTTGTCCATATTACAAGGTCGTCAGCAAAAGGGCTTTCTGTATGTTTAGAAGGGATGGGAGGTCATTGATGAAGATGAGGAAAAGGGTGCAGCTAAAGGGCAGAGCCCTGTGGGAGGCCTTCCTCTAGTGTTCTCTTGGAGGACATTGTTCCACTAAAAGATGTTCCAATTGTCCTGTTTTGGAGAAAAGCTTGTATCCATTGTAACATCTTTCCATGGATCCCCATATTGAGCACCTTCATCAAGAGGCCCTTCCTCCAGACTCTGTCATATACTTGCTGTAAATCGATGAAAACCGCGGTTGTGTGCTTTTCATTCTGGAATCCATCAATTGTATTCTGCACAAGTCTGAAGAGTTGGTCTTTTGTTCTGCAGCCCCTTCTAAACCCTGCCTGGGTATTATTAAGTGGCTGGGTTTTTTCAAGCCACCAATAAAGTCGGTTATTAACCATTCTCTCCGTCAGCTTTCCTAAACATGAGGTCAATGAGATGGGCCTGTAACTTAGGGGGTCGTCTACTGGTTTCCCTTTCTTGAGGATGGGAGTGATATTGACTGTTCGCCAAGCAGCAGGTATTTCGGCCTCTCTCCAAGTTCTATTTATAGCGAACAGCAATATCAACCTAGCCTTCTTGCCCATATGGCATAACATTTCATTCTTAATCTTATCTGGGCCTGGGGTTTTTCGAGGTTTTAGTTTTTCATTGCTGTTTCCATCTCGCATAGACTAAAATCTTGTTCAAATGCACATACATTCGCTACTGGTGCATTTTTTTACTTTTAAAGATTTTCCATAAAGCTTTATCCAGCTGTTTTCTTCTTATGCTTCTGTTAACGCTAGCAAAGTGTTTGTTGAATATTTCAGCTTTCTTTTTTGCATCTATGATGGTTTCATTGTTTCTTTTGATGGGTCTGGGATTTTCTTTCTTTCTAGTGCCTGTCAGTTTGTTTATCAGATCCCATGGCTTGTGGCCATCTTTATTTAGATCAAGTTTCTGACACGTGTCTTGCCACTTCATCTTTGCTGCTTTAATTAGAAGGCGAACTTTAGCAGTCAAGCGATTATAATTGGTTTTATTAACTCGATTAGGTTCTTTTTCAGCTTGTTTCCTTGCTTTCCTTCTATCCATCACTCCTTTTCTAGATCTTTGTTCCAGTATGGCTTATATTTTCTGGTGTTTCCATTTGGAATGGCCTTTCTTCCAGTTTCCAGTATTTTACAACATATGTTAGCAAAGACAGTATCGATATTTCAGTAAGGTCAATTTTGTCCATGCCTATGTTGGTCTGGTTCTCGAAGAGCGGCCAGTCTGCTTTTCTGAAATTCCAGAACTTTCTATTTCTATAAACTGAGCTTCTGAGTTGCTTGGTGGTAACAAAGATAAGTATGGGAGATGGTCGCTCCTATATCATCCAAGACAGTGATAGTTGTTGCATCTATAATGTCAGCTGATACTATGGTAAGATCTGGTCTGCTATTCGTACCATGGGCTCTGTGTAGAAGTGTTGGTTTGGTTTCTGAGCTCTGCATTACTGTGAGGTTGGATGAATTAAAAGGTCTTCAATGTCTCTCCCTCTTGTGTTGTAATCTTTGTAACCTAGGGCTGGTGTGTGTGCATTAAAGTCTCCTGCAATAATTGTTCTGGTGTACATGGGTTCCTTGAACGGCTGGTCAGAGGTGCAGGTTGGTGGACAATAGATGTTATATACAGTATATCTCACTCCATCAAACCACACTTGGATGGTCTGGGTGTCTATGTTGTTGTGTGGTCTGTTGTGGACTTCTGCCTGCACATCATTTCTTATCAGTGTCATGAGTCCTTGACATCTGTTGCACTCGCATTTGTATTGGTGTAACCAGTGATGTTAACTCCCCTTTGAGGTAAGATGGTTTCTTGTATAAGGACAATGTGGATATTACTCTGTTGTATAGTTCTTTCGAGCTCCATCTTTTTATTCTGTAGTCCTGATATGTTTATATGTAGTATATTAATGGATCCCTTTACATATTTTTCACACGGAGCGAGGGACTTCACTCGCGTGCGCGGACCTTGTTGACCGAGGCGACGTCCGAGCTCGTATCTAATATATTTGTGTTGTATTGGCATTATGTCTGGAGTTTTGTTGCGACAATTTCATCCCAAAGAGGTTGTCAGACATAGATCTCTAACTTGATCTGGGGCCCTGGTAGTTTCGGGCAGATATGTGGTATCAGGGTGTCACTGGATCGAACTTGGGGAGCACAGTTCACTGCTGCACAATCCCCGCTAGTCATAGGTGCACCATGCTTGCAGGCCTTTATCACTAGCTCTGGTTCTGGGCTATTCCCTATGGGCCCTGTCACGTCATGTGCATAGGTGTTTGTGCATCTCCACCCATCCAGCTATTCCCTTCCAACACACAGAGTCCGTCTTCACCATGGGTCCCTCAAGCAGTGTGTGACCTATCTGGCTCAGTGCAATGCCAGTGTCTTATCACCTCTAGTCGCAACTGGGAAGGAAGTGGGAAAGGGACGTAAGGGGAAAACGGGGAGGGAAAATGGGGGACTGGGAAGGTTAAGCAGGATTACTCCCGCCCACTCATGTTGTTTAGCCAGTCAGCCGAGACTGTTGCCCGGGTGTGGCACGTGGAGCCAAACATGAGCTAGGTGAGAAGTGGGGACCAAATAGGATCATGACTATCCGTGGACACAACCAGGATACGGCTGTCATTTTCCGTGAGGTACTAACCCTACCTTCTCAACAACACCCCAATAGTTTAATTTAAGCTCTATGTCTTTAAGTCGTGAAAAATCTTTCTTTTTTAAAAACAAAGTGATCGTTTAAGTTGTCTGAGAATACGGTACCAATATCGTTACCAGCGTATAACGAATAATCATAATGATATATCTAAATATCATCATCAAGGTGCGTGTCCTTTATATGACGGTGCTCTCTTTGCAGCGCAGCTGAAATTCACTGTCTCTAGCCAGTCCACCCACTTCGCCGATTGTCATATTCATGGTTTCTTTAATATTTGTAGCCATCTTCTTCTTGGTCTGCCTCTGCGTCCTGGGACCCCGTCCTCCAATATTGCTCTCTCCAGGTCATCGTGACGGTTGTTGTGACCAAAGTATCTAAATTTTCTGTATAGTGTATTGTTTATCAACCAATTTCTTTAACATTCAGTTTTTTTCAGGACATCAGTGTTCTTTTTTTTCTGTCCATGGTATTCATATGATCTTTCTGTAGCGTTGAGTTTCGAAGGACTGGATTTTTGTTCTTGTTGTTTATGTAATGGTTCTTGATTCACAACTATACGTAGCCACTGGAAAAATGCATGCTCTCTGTAGTTTTAATTTAAATATTTTGCCCATGTTCTTCATAGTGTTTAACTTCCCATAGAAAATATATACATTTAATATATGCACATGTACAAGAAAGCATGAAAAGAAATAGCATCAAGAAGTATAGGAATGTAGTGCGTTAAATCCATGTGGTCACAAGCTTTATCTCTAGCCTGGGACGCCCTTGGCTCTTAGGGCATTGACTTTCTTGATAGCGCTTGCGAGATGCTCAATTTCTTCTGTAGCCGCCTATACCCGGAGAATGTGACTGCATCTGCTATGTTTCGGATTGAGCAAAATTCTCGCCATGATGCCCTAGACAAGCAACATAAAACTTCCTACTCTGACAAAGTTAAGTTTATCTTGGCTTTCCATCCACATAGTTTATCTTTCTATCTATTCTCTAATCCTTTTTACCTTCCAGCGTCAGGTCGAAAAAGGAGACACATGGAACGAGCCTCTCTATGCACCTTGTTTTACTTTCTCTTCTCCAATCCTGATTTGCCTTACAGCTTCAAGGTAAGAAGAGATTTATAGCACGGGCTTTTGTGTGTGCTTGATAAATAGTGTCTTTCGTCGCCTCTGTTATCTCTGAGATCCATCTTTTGCGTGGCCGGCCTTTTGCTTTGTATCTGCTGTATCGGAGCAACATTGCTCTCTGTGGTGCACTGCCTGTTGGTAATCTGCTTATTGACCGAACCAGTTAATTTGTTGCTTCTTGATAAAGTTCAGTACTGATGTTGTACCCACTTTTTCCTTACGTCTTTATTTCTAAACCGGTCTCTTTTTGTTACTCCCAGCATTCTTCGTAGACACTTCATCTCTGTTGTGACTAGTTTTCTTCTGTCATTTAATATCAGTATCCAGGTTTGGCACTGATAGCACAATGTAGGGAGAAATAATCTGTTGAACAATGCTCTTTTTGTGTTCATGGTGGACCTGTTTGCCTTTTTAAATTGGCGTCATTTGTTCTAGTGTTTGATTTGCTTTGTTGTATATATGTTGTATTACGTTAGTTATTCTTCCGTTTGCTGAAAATATGCTACCTAGGTATGTAAAGTCTTTGACTTGTTTTAATGGGCGTTTGTCGATGGAGATATCGGTGGCGTTTTCCTCTCTAGCAAATGTCATTACTTCAGTTTTGCCGATGTTTATTCTCATATTATTTGCATGCTAGGTGGAGTCTGTTAACGTGTTGCTGTAGCTGTTTCTTTGTTGTTGATACGATTGCTTGGTCGTCTACAAAAAGAAATTCGTTTAATTTCCCAATGTCGTTCTCTTCACTATTGTTAGCAGTTTTACAGATTTGATCTATATATATGACGAACAGCAACGGCGATAGTACGCATCCTTGTCTTACTAGTGACCCAACGTGGAACTTTTCTGATAGACCTGTGTTCTGTTCTCATTCTGTTGGGACCCATCCGGAGGTGAATTATGATAATGTGGTCTCTTCTGGACAGTTGGTAATATCCATCATGCTTGTTGTGTTGTGTGTGCTCTTTCTCCAACTTTGTTGTGTAGTGCCCTCTGGCGATGGTTTTTGCTTCTGACCAGGTTGTCATCTTGAGGTATCCTGCTCCTCTTTAGCCAGTCTATCAGCATATTCATTCCCCTTTGAGCTTGCAGTGTAGGGTATCCACTGGATTACTACCCTCTCAGATTCATGGGATAACTGGGCTACGGTTGACCTGAGATCACTTAGTTATGTGTTCCTTTCAGATTTCGGTGCTGAGATAGCAAAGAATGCGTCTGTCAAAAGCACTGCTTTTCCATGTATTTGTTTTATATGTTGTACTGCCATTGGTGCAGTTGCATTGAGGGCATATAGCTCTGGGAGTCTGCATGACCAGGGAGGAGAGGCGCTGTCTGGTTGTATGTGTCTTAGTTGAGTCTGTGCCAATATTGGGGTCTGTGTGGGCTAGTTCTTTGAAGTTTGTCATGAAGCTACTCATTTTCAATCTGCCCCTACCGTAGATATTTTTTTCGGAGGTAAATTGCATGGTTCATTAGTGTCTTGTATTTTTCTTATCGTTAAAGTACCTTCTTGTTCTCCATTGGCTGAAGTCAGGGGCGGCTCTTTATTAAGGGCCAGTGGGGCCCGACCCCACAAAAAACTGAAAGGGGGAATAACTTCCTGGAATAGGCAAATAAAAATAATACTCCAAAAACCATGATTTTCCCGAAAATTTGTGTCTGGCCCCACCAAGAAAAATGACCATGTGGATGTCTTTCATAATCATTTATGAAAACTAAAAGTAGCGTGGGAGACAGGACCCCTCCTTGGGAATCAAGTTGTTCGATGATTGCCTTCCAGCTATACTTTCCCTATACTTTGGCTGTTCTATTTACCAGATAGTGACATATCTAGATATACAAGCCCCTTTTTGATTCTGAGTTAAAGCAGTTTGATTATGAGTCCCTCTCTCAGACTCTGTAGAAAGCCTTCTCCATATCAACCCATACTGCTGGTGTATGTTTCTTTTCTTGAAATCCCGTCTTCGATGTCCTGAGCAATGTAAGTTACTTGGTCTTCTGTTGATCTATGCTGACGGAATCCGCTCTGCTGTGGTAGTATCAAATGTTTTTGCTCTAGGTGTATTGTGCGTCTTCTATTAAGACGCCTCTCCATCACTTTGAAAACACACATGAAGAGGCCAATGGTCTACAATTGCTTGGATAGAATCTGTCTTTTTCTTGTTTTAAATTGGATACTGCGATAGCTTATTTCCATTCACTAGGTATTTCCCGACTTTCCAGCTAGCATTCATAATTGTTAGGGTTTTCTTACCTTTCGGGTCTAGGTTGATGAGAACCTCATTTGTGATGCCATCCTATCTGGATGACTTCTTAAGGTTAAGACCATGGAGTGCTTCTTCAACTCACCTATAGTAAAATTTGATGTCATATGTTCTTCGGTGCCGGGGGTGAGTACTCGGAGGATTGCCTCTCCATTACCATATTCAGTTTTTCATGAGTATTCTGACCTGGCTCTATCGGGCGTAGTTTTCAATAAAAATGTTTTCAGCTCTTTTACCTTATAATAATGTTTCATGCTCTCTATCACTTTTGGGGGGACGGTTGGTGTTTTCATCACTGATGGCTTTCGCTAGTTTCCATAGCTTGTTTCTGTCTCTGTCATGGTGAGACTCTCAGTCTTGTTTCTCTAGCTCTGCCTTGCTTCATTCCTAACTGCTCATCAATATTTAGCTGAGGCTGCCTTAAATGCTATGTTGCTGTCTATGCTTTTCTCAGTTTCTACTCTTTCTCTGACCTGACTCACTATGTCGCATGTGACAAAAACGAGGTCGTGAGGGGATATATTTTTTTATTTTCTTGAGTAGAAGGTTGGAGAAATCGAGTCCATTTATGAGCTGCAGGTTGATTTCTCCCTGTTCTACCCCCTCCCTCCCATCCCCCCAACCTTGCATTGGTGACTTGGACTCCCCACCTTTCAGAGGGACTGTAAAAATCTCCCACTACTAGACAGCTTTTATTTGTCAATGTCATGGCTTCCAGCATAAGGGCTCTGTCATTGTGACAATATATATTGTACATTCGAATATGTAAGCTCTCTACAAAGATATCAATTCCTATGATTTCTGCTTTCCCATTTGTGCCAACTTCTATCTGTTTCATGGTGTTTTTGTTGCTCACGAGTATGAGGATCATCCCCCTCCCTCCGTGTAGCCTTCTCTGTCTTATCTGTATGACTTATATCCTCGGACAAAAAAATCCGTGAAGTGGAGTTGAGGAGTGTTTCCTGAATACATGCAACTTCTATTTTTCAATGGTGAGCCTCACTGCTAGGGCTTTCTTTTTGGTGTAAATGTCCTCAGTGTTCCAGTGGATTATGTTGAGCCTCCTGAGTCCAGTGGGGTTTGATATGCAAGATTTTTCTGCTGCTCATTTGCATTAGCACCAGTGACAGCGTGATCACCAGCAGTTATTTTTGGCCACGCTCGTGATGGTTGGTCTACTATTCTTTCTCTGCGACTAAGTCTCGGAGGAGAGCAGCGACCGTAGAATCCGTCATCCCATTCTTCATTGTGAGTGGTCGTCGCACCATGTTATGCGTCTTAAGGCCTGGTGCATCAGGTTGCTGCAAACATTTGTTTCGGGTTAGCATTCCCTAGTCGTTGATTTTAATGCAAACGTCCTGCAAGGGAGCAGATTGGTCTTTTCAAACAAAACGGCGGTAACGCATTTGACGGTGTGAGTTCTATCCGTCTGAATCCTGCCCAAATTGAAAAAAATTGCACAAAACACAGTAATCCTGTTTTTAACTATAGAATATGTGCGTTCCATGCAAATATTTTGTATCCATGGTACAGTTTCAGAACAGAATTTCTTCGTTTTACTTGCGCCGTCACTAGACACAAGAGTCGGCCACCATTTTGAAAACCGAAAGGCATTTGTAATATTTAAAGGGAGGTTCTATGACTCAATCTGAAGTGATATATTGAGTAAATTGAGTACAGTACGCAGAACCTCACTCATAGCTGACAATATCAATTCTTCGGCAATAGTGTGTGGTTTTCCAGATTTAGCAAAAAGTAAGGAATTGTTGCATGAAGAACGTCTTCATCATTTTCTTGTTTTGCTTCCGCCGAAAACATAGACAGCCAAATTTGGACATTTTTAATGCTGATCTCTAAACTTAAACGTAATATACATTCTCATCTTTTCTGCCAAGATGTATTTTGCTCAAATGCTCTTGTAATCGCGAATGGTTCATACTTACTTACTTACTTAATCCCGTCATGCCTAGTGACATATGGGGCTTCAGAAAGGACTTTCCATGCTCTCATGTCGTGCAACCTTCAGCGCAGAGCCCCACGTCAGAGATGCGGTGTCCAGTTCCTCTTCCATCATGCCTCCATGTTGTCGTGGTCTGCCCTCTTTCCCCGTTTTCAAAAGGGGTATCCTTGAGGGATTTCTTGTCTCATTCTATAACAGCCGGCCATTTCCATCTTTCTTTTT